>CAKNYM010046305.1:11398-25376 GCA_932195095.1 Andricus curvator
CTCTTCAGTAGTCATAGATGGGCATTCTTCCTCAGGTGTTATGAGGTCACTGCACAGCTTTTTGAAGCCATTTATGTTCTCTGTGTCTTCATTGAGTGGACGCTGGACTTCATAGACTTATCTCTAACATTGCTGAACCTCCTCTGGTATGGGCGGGTGGTCCACAGCAACTGGAGGGTCTCGGAAAGCTCGAGATGGGTCAGAGATATACAATGCTGCCTGATGGTCAGCAGCTTGTACTTGTTGTCGTGTCATGATGGATCCCTAGTTCACGCGCGAACTTTCGGATCCTGGTACTAACCTTTCTGCTAGATATTATGTATTCAATAACACACTCAATGCGGGACACGTACTGTTTTGCCCAGCCTATATTTGTGCTGATTTGATGCTTGCGCCTTTTGGTCTTATGATCAGCCGTTGGTTTTGTTTTACGGGTTGCATCCGCCAAACTTCTCGCTGCATCATAAACACCAAAATTGATGGTCCGAAGATCGGACTCTTCGGAAAAATCTCGACGAAGCGCATCATCCAGTTGAACCAGATCTTTGGGCTTGGGAGAAACCTGGATTTTGATTTTTCTCTTGGACCTAAAGCATTGTGCTCTTCCTCTACAGGATGCCTACCTGCGGTTAATCTTAGTTACACCTCTTTTTCTATGCTTCCGACTAGTTGCGGCTGCGGTAGAATAGGAGCTTCACGTATATAACCCCTTTTCTCGAAATCCTCGGCACCGTTTCCCAGCAGTTGTTGCGAAAAGTGCGAGAGCTTTGAGTGTTTCACGCACCACGGAGCATGCAGCCGCGCCATGTAACCTTTTCGCTCGGGGGGCATACTGGTACCGTAGCACTCTAACAGTTCGTCCCTCAGTCGATCCGTCCATTCAATACTATTGAGATGTTACCGATCCATCACATTGACTCCATCTTGATTGGCTCCCCCAACTCTAGGATTGTCGGCATTGTTGTCCGTATCATTGTCGGCAGCCCTGCGTTTTCGACTGTTTTGAAACGCATTTAGAACTAGGTTTGGTGTTATCATTGTTTCTCCTACGAGCAGCTAGGGAAAAGGGTTCGTCCATCCTTGTAGAACCCCGCGTGCAAGGATAAGGCTGCATACTCGGAGATGTCGCCCGGTGTCCCAGAGTCACCGTTGAAGAGACCTCTCCTAGGTGCCATTCAGCTTTGGTACGGTTTCTTACGCCTCCGTTGGGGGTGAATTTCTTCGAGACCATCCCTGGACAATTTCCTGCGGCTGCTTATTAATTATTGTAACCAAATTCAGCCTAAACCCTCGGTACAGGGACCCTCGATCCGCAACCTGAGGACGTTCAATTTCAAACCTTGGACTTTCTTTACTGAAATAACATAAAAAATGAAAGCTGCAAACTTGTCTTTTAGTTAAAGTTTCATCTTGGAAAACCTTTACTCTGAAAGTGATTCTTGTACTAACATTACGTACATAAGTGTTAGAATGGAATGATACGAATCCAATTTAAATTTCTGTCGACAAAAATATGCTCTTTATTGGTATCGCTTATAAACGTGAATTTGATATATTGAAAAAATCATCGCAGGTCATTATCGCGATTTACCTTTATTAGTGAAGAAGTTTCCTCGTTAGTTCATCGGTATTAGCGGACTCTCAATATCCTAGATTTGGGATGAAAATCATATGAGAAGGAAGTAAAGGTGACAGAAGAGACTTTTAATTTAATCGAATGGGAATCGATCTCTCGATTTACGGAGTGTACCGGGCAAACGGTATTTTGACTCCAGAGCTTCTGTAACTGGCAGGTGGATAAAGCGCTGTACACACGCAATTCTATCGATTTTTCGAAAGTACAATGGAATGGAGACCTGCTGCCGATGACGATGGCGACGACGTGGTGCGGCCGGAGGGCGGACCCAACCATTCACCTTCTTCGTTGTTTGTTAAACGTACTTACTCAGGTCCGCGTAGGGAGGAAATGGTGCCCCAGGGGACGCGCAGCCTGATTGAAACAGCAAAAAAGAAAGGGAAAAGATTGAAAATGAAAGTTTATTCTGAAAAGTCTATTTAAAATGAAAAATTAAAAATACAATAAAGTGTCCAAATAATATAATATTATACAAATTCGAAAACCCAATTGTGAAATCGTTGATTTGTTTAAAGTCTCAAAATAAAAAATATTGAGGTTTAAAAGTGGGAATATGATGATTTCAATTTATAAGTTTTCTTAAATTTAAGAAATTGACAAATGTTCAAATTTAAATGCTTATTTCTAGTCTCCCATATGAGGCTAACCTAAAAACCCTTTTTCACTTTTTTTTCGACCAATATACGTTCACACGAAATGCGATATCCAGTTGAAAATTTCCGAAACTAAATGAAAAGCACTAAGTTACGCTTATCTGGTCTTAAATTTTTATAATTATAAAAATGGTTAATACAGAAATTGCAATGTAAAACTTCTAGAATTTAATGATTTATTTGTTGAAACAAAAATATTAAAAAAAACAACAAATTTATATTACGAAATTATTCGCAAATATATTGGTTTTTGCATTATATCGTCTATTACAGATTTTGCGTGATTTTCCATGCTCAAGATAACACGAGTTGCTATTATAAAAATGCATATTTATATAATAATCAAGTTTTTAGTACTTAAAACTATATACAAAACGAGAAGCCTCGGTGGCTTAGACGATAGCGCGTCAGACTTCCATGCAGGGGGTCTGAGGTTCGATCCCTGAGCCGGGTACCAATGGAAATTTTTCTATGTACTTCTACCGGGGCTTCGGTGGTTCGGAACCCACCTTAAACTGTAGGTCCCCTCAGAAAAAGCTGGTGCCTTACCAAGGATAAATGGGCTCTTTCGAGGGCCTAACCTTGGGGGTCGAAGCCGATTTTGAGAAGACTCGAAAATGAGTCAGCGATCTCCTTGCGTAGAGGCAGGCCCTTTCGAAGGACCTCCGCTCGGTGGTCGCTGGATGTCTTCGAGTAATGAACACACATACACTTCCATAACACACCAGGACAGTGCTTCGAATCTGTGCATCTAACTGATGACCTCAGAAGGATCGCTCCGTCCACCCTAGTCTGGCCGTATCCCCTCTCTGAGAGATCCAAAAACACTCGACGAATGATGGCCAGATTCGGAGTACTGCCTTGAGAATAAACACGGGTATGGCACAATAGGCTTTATAGCTTGAGCGCCAGGGGTGGGACCTCACGGGCCCCCCGCCTACATTACAACTAAACTAACTATATACAAAACGATAAATAGTTGATTTCCATTAAACTCCAAACTTTATTTTTTCCTAAAAATCACGTTAAGGCCATGTTATACGTGAGTCACGTGACCTAAATTATTGATAATTTTTTTTGCAACAACTCACGTCCACACCGAATGAGATATCGAGTTGAAATTTTGGGGAAAGCCTCAGGAAACAATAATGTACGTTTGTATACAACATTCCGAACGAAATTTAGAAAGACAATTTTTTGAAGAAATTAAAACCGGAGCAATATCGGCATTTTTTGTGCAACAACTCATGTCCACACAAAATGAGATATCGAGTTGAAACTTTGGGGAAAGCATCAGGAAACTGTAATCTGCGTTTGTATACAACATTTGGCTCGAAATGTTGAAGAAAAAAATGTAATGAATAAGGAAATTCACAAAAATACCGACCGTGCTGTACAACTCTGTAACCAATTTTCAATGTTCCCAATGAAACATTTTTGAGGTTCTGGCTCACATGTCTGGAGGGAAATGATGCAAACATCGGTTGCAAAAATTACACTTGATAATATTTGCTGGTTTGGTGCAAATAAACAAATTGATATTTGATATATCCATGGTGTCAGCACTGTTGATAATGCAGATCGCTTGATTGCCGGCCGATATTTGTTATTCCAATAATAACTTTTTTTCTTCTCCAACTCTATGCTTTACCACACAGCTATAGGACTAGTACTTTATAAACAGCCGATTTTATTCGAAAAAGGTGATTTTTTTCGATTTCAATTATTTATAGCAAATTGTTAGTTAACAATTTTACACAGTTTTTCATGATAATTACTTTACATAAACCCTTAAGAGTCTAAAATCAAATACTTGTGCACTAAACAAGGTGAAATGTATCAGAAATGCTTGAAAAACTGCGAAAAAAAAAAGTGGGACGTATACGTCCCACTGCCCCTGAAAGGGTTACGGGATAATTTACAACCAATAATATTTAATTTTGACCCCCCCTTCCCTAATCCCTTTTTATTGTGCCCGGAAAATGCCGGTGAAACAGAGGGAAACAGAGGTGTATACACGGGTCACCCTCGCTGATAAAGTATCATGTAAGTCTCGAGGAATAACCCCCAAGCGGAGGCGTAACAGCCGTGCCGAAAGCTGAACAGCACTCGGGCTAGGTGTCTTACAACGGTGATAGTGAGATACCGGGTAAGACTCTTTCATTCGGGGCTCTGCAAGAATGGACGAACTCTTTCCCTAGCTGCTCGATGGAACAACAAGGATACCACCAAACTGATTTGTAGATGCGGTTCAGAACAATCGAACGCGCAGAATACCCGGAAATTGTTTAGCGAACAGTGATGATCACCCTATAATTCGGGATGCTGAAAATAACTTGAATAGAAACACAACGAGGAACCGGCGAAAAGCTCACATTGAGTGAACGAATTGACTCAAGGATGGCTTGCTGGACTGCTACGATGCCAGCATTATCCCTGTTCGCGGAGGCTCCATGGTACATATGCACACTCTGTGTTGCCAGTAACTATAGCATGTTTTCAACAGTCTTTGCGAAATAAAGCTGCCTATGTCTTGTGAGCTGGATATGAACGCAGAGCGCTTTCCTAATCGTTGCGTAAAGAAGCCGTAGAAGAAGAGAAGGAAGCGACTTTAAAACCAATCGTGAAAAGCAGGCACCTCCTGAGCGATGATAGGGGTTTCAGGACAAAGAGGAACATTAACATCCAGGTCTCTCCTACCTCCCAAGATCTGGCTGAAATGGATGCCTCCCTTCGTGAGGATATCTCAGAGGAGTCCGACCTCTTGATCATCAATTTTTTAGTTCATGGTGCGGGGTGAGCTTTGGTTGATTCAAATCGAAGGCTCAAAGAGACGATCAAAAACAAAAAGACGCTTGCATCAACTGAATACAAAGATTTGCTGGGCAAGACAGAATACGTCCCGTGTTAAGTGTGTGATTGTCTACATGAAACTGGTAGGCAGTTTATAGAAAGGATCCGAAAGTTCGCTGCTAACAATCAAGCAGCACATTGTTGACAAAATACATGTGTTATTTGACGCAAGCAGGAGAATACAGAAAAGGGAGCGCTGGTTCAGGGAGAATAAACATTTTCTCGCTGACTAATCGCGTCTCTTCAGCGATCTCCTTGTTTCTGTCAAAAAATCCGCCCATGCCCAACAAGGTCGAGACTTTTGGGAGAGAGGTTTACGAGGTGCAACTGCAATTGAAGAAAAACACTGAGAATATCATCCGCTTCAAGAAGCTTTGCGGCAACCTCATAGCATCTGAGGAGGATTGCCCGTCAATCACTGCCGAGTAGGTGAAGAAAGCACCGAGGGGCACGAAGAACTTCTCCGTTGCAGGACCAGATGTTATCAGCAACTTTTGTTGGAAGAAGTTTACATCTGCACACCAATATCTGGCCCGCATCTTCAACTCATATTTGAAGTCGGAGACGCCCATTTCACCCAACACCCAAAGAACTACAGGCCAATAACTTGTCCGAATACGCTGTATGAGATCTTTACAGCTATGCTAAACGACATGATATTTCGGAAAATTGAACCTGTGTGCAGAGAGGTGTACGAACAACGTGACTCAAAGCAAAGTGTAGTAGGTTGCCGAGAAAACTTGCTAATTCACAGGTTCATCTGCTGTAGTTTTTGTCACAAACAAATAATTCTCATAGTCAATTAATGTTAAAGCTATCATCAAACACCAGTAAACAGCTAGGACATCAAATCTAAAGGTTACTGGCAAGTGCCCAACTGCCCATACATCTTTAAAGATGAACATTTTCAAGGAAACTTACATTGTGGTTTAATAGACTTTTTCAAGTCGCTGTAATTGAAAAAAATTAAAATCGGTTGCGAAAATTTAATCGATTTAGTTGATCTCGTGAAATTATTGCTGTTCAAAATGGCATTTAGTCCCACCAATTCGAGAAATTTATCCAGCCCGCAGATTTCGTGGAGGAACGAATTCCGTTGATGGGTGCACAAGTGGGACAGAGGTGATTCCGTTCAGGCCGGTCGAACCGCTTCTCCAGTCCAATGAATTTAGATTAAATTCAATATAAGAAACCAAAAAACCGCGGACGGAGAACTTTCGACTCAGTTAAGTGTCCCTGCGAAGCAAATCACATCATCGTCCAATAATTTATTACCGGAAGTGTCCGCCATCTTTGATTTTGTGTTTTCGTCGATTTGCACGCTTATTTTGTATTTCTAGATAAAAAAGGTAAGTAACAAATTTGTAGAGAATTTGATTCTCTACAATTTTCATCTCATCGATATTGTTGTAAAAAAATTACTTGTAGCTAACAATAAGCAAAAAGTGTGGAAAATTAGGAAAGTGGCGCAGTTTTTCAACTTTTTGACTATTTGTATTGAAAATAAATGGCACATTTAAATGGCAAAGTTGTAGGGGACTCAATTTCCAACAACGCTTGTATGAGCAAGTTTTTCGTGCGACGGTAATAGATCACGGTAGATCACTGCGTTCGTAGCAGTAGCTCAAGAAAAATGTTTTTACCATGGCACAGTGCTTTATATGTGAAAAAGCATTGAAGAGTGGTTCAATGTCCACTGTCAAGGAAAAGGGCATGCGAAAGCTTGTTATCAGCGAGTATTGAAAGAGGTAAGAAAGACAACGAAGAACGGCTCAGAGCATTAGATTCAGTGAGAATTCATACAGCTTGCTGGCGTGTCTCTGTGTTGAGAGCGTTCCCGACCGTGATCTACACTTCGCACGAAAAACTTGTTCATACAATAGTTTTTGGAAATTGAGTTCTCTACAACTTTGCTATTTAAATGTGCCACTTATTTCCAATGCAAATAGTCAAAAGGTTGAAAAAACTGTTCCACTTTTCTAATTTTCTACACTTTTTGCTCATTGTTAGCGACAAATAATTTTTTTACAACAATATCGACAAGATGAAAATTGTAGAGAATCAAATTCTCTACAAATTTGTTACCCAACTTTTTTATCAAGAAATGCAAAATACGCGTGCGAATCGACAAAAACACAAAATCAAAGATGTCGGACACTTCCGGTAGTTAATTATTGGACAATTATGTGATTTCTTCATCTACTCCGCGGGGGACAGTTAACTGCGTCGAAAGTTCTCCGCCCGCGGTTTTTTGATTGACAAAAGTCTAAAATGATTGGGTTACAACTCTGTTCCACCGGAATATCAATCAGTTACAGCAGGGCTGTTGACGAAGCATGTTATTTCCCTTGTCCACAGCGTCTATCCCTCCCCCTTCAACCCCGCCATGTTTCCTAAACCGAAATGTCGGCACTAGGGTGCATCGACTTTTGTCTTAATTGAATGCCACAACAAACAAGCCTGGAATACGACCTTTTATTGAGTGATTTTAATTTATTTGATTTCGTCAGTTCGCACTTTTTTGACATGAAATTTTCCAGCAGTCGCACTTGTAGATTAGTATGTTGCCAGATATACCGGGTGTCCAAAAAGTCCCGGGACGGCTAAATATTTCCTCAGGTAAGATATTTTTCAGGGCGGTCAAGGTCATTCTTGAAGGACCTTTCAACAAGGAATTCAATGGTGATCTTTATTTTGATCTTGACCATGACGTTCACGGTCTTTTCAAGGTCAAATTTATTCTTTAAAATGGGAACCTCTATTTTTGACCCCGGGAACTGAGAGAGCGGAAACTTTTACGTCCAGATATGTCCTTGACAAATCGAAAATTTGACCTGGAAAGGTCATGGCAAGGTCAAACAACGTACAGCAGGATGACTCGATCAGCATGCATTTATGAAGAAAATGTTCAACGCAAGAGTTGTAGCATTTTATACTCCCGATCGATTGGTGACTTTGACCTTGTCTATGACCAGAACCTTCACCAGGACATTTTCTTCAAAAATGCATACCAGTCGAGTCATCCTGCTGCACGTTGATTGAGCTTGCCGTGACCTTTCCAGGTCAAATTTTCGATTTGTCAAGGTCATATCTGGACGTAAAATTTTCCGCTCTCTCAGTTCCCGGGGTCAAAAATAGAGGTTCCCATTTAAAAAAATCAATTTGACCTTGAAAAGACAGTGAAGGTCATGGCCAAGATCAAAATAAAGGTCACCATATTCCTTGTTGAAAGTTCCTTCAAGAATGACCTTGACCGCCCTGAAAAATATCTTACCTGAGGAAATATTTAGCCGTCCCGGGACTTTTTGGACACCCTGTATATTCTTTCAGGCAATAGTAAAAGAGCATATCAAAGAAGGCCGATGTTTGAACCCCGAGCGGCAAGTAAAAAAGCATGATTGCCTATTGTTTTTGTGCTGCCAAATCTGAAAATAACCGCTATAAGAATAATTTTTATTACTATTACACTGAAAAAATTTTGGGCAAGCAGCTGTCTTCTTAGTGAGAACGCAGCGCCACCACGGCGGTCGGTGCAGCGGCCACACCACATTTGAGTGAGCAATAGTGCCAAACGTGCGAGCAGATCCTTTCCCACGTGTTGGGAACGCTGAGGTCCCACAAAAGAGAAATTTCTACCTTATAGGTTATAGCTTATAGGTTATGTGCACGCGCCTGTTCACGACGGCAGGCTTATATATTGATAAATTATTTACATTTGAGATCATTGCGTGAACGCGAGCAGTTATTCTTCTCTAAGAAGTCATCTACGATCAAAAGTTCACTTGTAAAAATAAAATAAGCACGAATATATACGATAAACCGTTTGTCGGATGAAACAACCTCCTCGCGAAACTCGGGTTGGGAATGCCGTTCTCCCGCATAAACGGAGCGTTACTGTACCAACACTGTTGGGGCTACAGCTGTTCCAATGTGGACACACAGCATGCCCAACAAGAGAGAAGATCCGCACCAAGCTGCGGGCGAGTAGCACGCGACTCATTTGGTGTTGCAGCTCTATCACGTGGGCGAGCAGCTCGCCCAAAATTTTTTCAGTGTACATATTTACGGATTTAGTCGATCAAAATGTTCAGATTAGATTGTCTAGACTAGGCCATGTCACCTGATCTAAGTTAGGTCCGACACTAGTCTGCCAGGAAATATTTTCACATGAGATACATATTAAAGAAAATTAATCACACCAATGAAAATTCTGCAAATTCGATTGATTTCGAGATTTGTTTACTCTATATGACATAAAATAGTCTGAAGGCGTATTTAGTATTCTTATCTGAACAGTTTCTGTGTATCACGCGTTATCATATGGCGGTTTCCTGCGAAATTCCTTTATAATTTTTTTAGGGAATTGTTAAGAATATTTTTAACTTGCCGGTGTGCAAAGCTATTTTATCTCTGAAGTGCGCATGTGTATATTGCGTCGATTCGCAAAATAGATGTGTTTCAAAGTCCCCGTGCGCCAATATTATTTACGCACAGTCTGCTGGATTGAAGCACTTTGCATATTATTTACAGGCATAAAAGTCCTTACTTTCAAAGTGGGAGTTGCAAAACAATTCTTAATTGAATTTCTCTTGAGGGTAAAAGTATGCCCCGGACGTAAAAAGAAGAAACTTGTAAGATCTGATTTTAAATAAAGTATTTTTTTCTTTCATAAGTTGCTCAATTATTTAAAAAATTACTGTTTAAAAACAATTTTGGCAGTAAGTTATAAATAACTTTATTTCTTTTGTTTAAACAAGTTCAAAATGTCTTAAATAAAATAATTCCAGAAAATAATAACAACGTTTGTGACGCATGCATGGAATGTTCACTTTTTGGGGCATGTATAGCGTGCAGGAATTGGCCAATTCCGCAAAAGTAAGAAAAAGCAGTTACAAACAGATTTTTTCTTAACACATGCATGCAAAACCATCGTTTGGCCACCGTTCACAGACTTTAAAAATGGTCGATTCCGCATTTTGCGCGAAGGCGATGAGCAAAATCCCCAACATCGGTAAACAAAATGCCTTCCAGGGTTACCAAAACATTTTGCTAACTACTTCTGCTACTAGTGCCATCTAGCTTCGTAAACGTTTACGATTTTCACATCGAGAATAAATGTTTTCTCACATTGAGAATAAATTTTTTGAATTTTCGAGTGCTGTGAACAGCCGCACATATAATTTTCCTATTTGAAAAAAGTGGTCTAAAAAATTTTGAAAAAGCGCTCACTTTTTGAATTTTAATCAAAAATGGCTGGCTAACGAACTTGACCTTCATTTTAGGACACTTGAAGAATATACCAAAGTCCAATCCAATCTGTCAGTTCTTTCGAAAGTTATCGTGCTAACAAAATAAAAATCTACATACACACATACCCACATACATACAGACAGACACATTCGCGAAAAACTGTTTTTTGGGTCCAGAATGTCTCAAAACGTGGACATTTGACAAAAACGGAAGGGGGTCAAATTTTACACAAATCTAATACCTTCTCTGGATGAGAATGTAAAAATTGATTTTGACGAATTTTAGATTTATTATTAAGTTTATAATATATGATATTATTTTACAATTGAGGGTCCGGATGCAATAACCGACGGGACGCTCGGCTTTGTATTCCTTGCCTTTCATTCGAGATAAAGTGACGCGAAAAATTATCTGAAACTCAAATTTTGAAAAAAACCACTCGAAAAAAATATGAGCATATAGAGCTTAATGAAGAGGGCAATTTTTGTGTAGAAAATTTTTTTGTGCGATTTCAACTTTGTAAAAAATAAATTATAAACTGCAAATTTCTACGAACGGAATTTAATGCGTTTTTAAAAATAAACTCGCCGTAACTTGTTTTCGTTTCAAAGAAATGACTTGAGATTTGGACCCTAAGCGTATTATTCTCTGCTGATGCCTACGGAATGCGATTCGTGCATAAAAAGTTAATTGTTTAACAATTTCGTTCGGCGGGGAAAAGTATCGAGGGAATTTTGGAGTTCGAACAACTTTCTGTGGAGAAGTTGTTCATAAGGGTCGAAAGAAGTTTTTGGGTAAGTTTCAGATTTATTAAGCAAAAAATGAGCAAGGCAGCGTAGGTTGAAGTGAACGCGCAAAAAAAGGCGATCGTCTTCCGTCTGGGGCGTGAGCGTTTGCGAATGTGAAAAAACAGGCACATGTCGAGGACGGGCGGGCAAACAAAGATGAAAACTCCCCCCTTTATTTCATGTTATTTACGAGATAGCCCGCACAATATTATTAATTTTTATTAAAAAAATGCCCGTGTAAGATACGTTGGGCGAATACAACTTGTTTTTACTTTAAAAAAATCAAACTTTTGCGTAATTCTCAAGTAGATAAAATAGAATTTTTTCGCATCGAAATAAAACAAGATTCAACAGAACTGACATCGTAACCATTTCCCACGTGGTGGGTAAATCTTAGCACGTAAAGTTAATTTTTGTTGCAGGTAAAGATTACTCTGAAATCGCTGTAAAGTTTACACTTTGTTGTTTCTGTGTATTCATCCAAATACATACAAAAAGTACGGATTTTGTTTTGATGAATTTTTTGAAGTTGAATACTTAATTTATCCATTTTCTATACAGCATAATATGTTTCTCTAAAAGGACATGATTCCGATATTTTCAATTTCTGCTTGTAGCATAATTTGACAAAGTATATAATTCACTTTTGATTCGATATAATCGAGCAGTTGTAAGATCGTCTTCTCGATTTGGATGATTAATGCAGATTTAGGTTAATTTCCATGTGGAAAAATTTCGTGGCAGTCTTGAATCATGCTAAAGCCAGTACAGTTTTTCCCGAGCCTGTCTGTTCACGCAAAACTAGCATGGCGCTACACTGGCGCTATCCAGTTTTTTTACGTGTTCGATTCAAATCTTTCTGCTGTCTAGTCCCAGTCTTGGCGCTATCTAGGAGTTCTTTACGAATTTAAATGTATGAAGACTGTCCATATTTTAGCTAGTTTCCAGACAGAATCACGGTTTGGACTTAAACAAAAATTACAGAAGTAAATTCAAAAAATAATGATTATGGAATTAAAAAATTTAGGAAATTACAATACATAATTGCATGAATGCTCAAGTAATAATTAAATGTGTACTATTACATATTTAATATAATAAACAATAATTATTGAAGGTGATTGAAATATTAATATACGAACTGTATTCTTAACGATTTTTTAACAGAATGTTGAAAACCCTTTTTGTCAATTTAATTATATAGTAAAGTTATAATAAATTTATATTAAATTTATAATAATTATAATATGTATAATGCTTTGTGTTATATTTATAATATTCCAGAAAATCAAATTTTAACATATATGATTTATTTAATTTATTTTCATTATTTATTGATTGCGTAAATGATAATTAAGCCTAACATATTAATTATTTATGTAATAATGTAATTAAGCGAGAAAACATCACAGATTACAGGAACATAATGTCTCATTCAGTCTTTTCATTGACAAATAAAACGCTCCATAATGGGCAGTTTTCATTTGTTACACAATGCAGTTGTCAACCGTTAGCAAAATTCTGACACCCTGGATTTTTCTGTGCAATCGTCTCAGGGGACCGTAATCTTGAAAGTCACCAAATTGATCTTTTTTAAATATAAATTTGTAGAGGATGACGAGACGAAACTTGTTTCTATTTTCTGTTTTTCCATCGGATGTGTATTTTTATTAACAATCATGAAAAACTGAGAAAAAAATTGTGTACCTACATTCAATTACTTTTTGAGAAATAAATCATCGTAAGTAGGGAAAATATTATTTCATTGAAAAGTGGCGGCAATTCAACTTTAGAGCTCCATCGATACTTTTTGTCGGCGAAACTGAAAAAACAGGTTACCGATTTGCCTCAATTTTCAATTAAATATTATTAAACAATAGGCGATTTTCAAATTTTTCTTCAGTTTTGAACTGGCCAACATGGCCAACAGCCATACCACGCTGAAAAAACCAGTTCTCGTCAGATCACTGAAGTTAAGCAGCGTTGGGCGCGGTTAGCACTTGGATGGGTGACCATTCGAGAAAACTGAGTGCTGTTGGCACATCGTGGGTGTGGTGAGCCCACACTTGTAGTTATTTACTACAAGTTATCAACCTAGAAACACTACCCGAATCGGGTAGTGTCACGCCTACCCCGAAAGGGAAATGGCTTAATGGTATACATTTGAGGCATCACTGGGGCATATTTCGTGCGTAAATCAAAGTTTTTAACAATTCCAAAAATATTTGACCAACTTATACGATAATTTATTTCTTAAAAAGTAGTTGAATTTGGGGAAGTTTTTTTTCTTCAGTTTTTCATGTTTATTATTAAAAATAATTATCCGTTAAAAAAACAGCAAATAGAAAAAAGTTCCGTCTCGTCATTTTCTACACGCCTATATTTGAAAAAAAATTAAGTTTGTGTCTTTTAAGGCGCTTCGTCAGGCTTGATTTTTAGCCCATGTATTCGTTTTGACATGATTCCCGCTAAACGGATGAATTGTTCGATGTAATATTTGAACCACGTAATCTTAAGGGCATAGTGCCTAACAAGTCAGTCTCTTTTTTTTGAAAAATGGTCTTGTTTTTGTTTTTTTCTTATAAATCGAAAATCTGCTTTATTTATGCGCCTGTAAACGAGCAATCCGCCACCGGGAAAGTACCCCCGTTGAACCGAAAACAGGCGCTCCGAATTTGAAAGGAAATTTATCGTAATTCACCGTGAACTTTTTCGAGGCTGCTGAACCCAGGGGGTCGGTCGTAATTCATCCGCCCTCTCCATTGTTGCATCCTGACACGATTCGAGCCGCTTGAACG
>CAKNYM010046306.1:2810-25203 GCA_932195095.1 Andricus curvator
ACCTCTCTTGCATCCACGTTGTTCAACTATTGCACTCCATACCGGCTTATTATTATTATTATTATTATTATTATTATTATTATTATTATTATTATACCATTAAGCCATTTCCCTTTCGGGGTAGGCGTGACTTGCTCGGTTGGAAAAAAGTATTGGGTATATGGGTGAATTGGTGTAGGGTATATAGGTATAAGTTAGATAGTTATATAGGTGTAAAGTAGATAGGTATATAGGTGTTAGGTATATATGTTTTAGATTGATCTGGAATTCTCGTGTCATTTATTCAAATGACACGTTTATTCCGCAACACTGCTCCGACCCAGGTTGCTGATCAATCTCTCTAGCGATCACCCAAAGTGAAGAGCCTCACAAAATTGTTATGTATGGTTCCCCACTTGGGCCCATTAGATTCCAAGGTCTTTGTTTCAGGCTTCATTCATTCTATTGTCACTCTGTTTACAAACTATTTGTCGCCACACTTTTCTGTCCTGGCATACTACTCTAGCTTCCTTCACGTCCATGCATTTTTTCATGCAAGCTCGTGTGTTTCTATGGCTTCTTACGTCTCTTCGGATTAATGTCTCATTTACCGATTCTAACCATTCTTTCGGCGGTCTACCTCTAGGCATTCTGCCATTTACTTTACCTTTGCACACTTGTTTGGTCAGTCGCTCATCTTTCATTCTTTCAAGATGACCGAACCATCTTAACTGATTTCTTTCTCATGTGTCAACTATTTCCTCTTTTGCACCACATTCTTTGAGGATTGTCTCGTTTCGGACTTTATCCATCAGTGTTTTCCCGCATATTATGCGCAGAGGTCTCATGCCGATCGCGATAATTTTACTCCTGTCCTTTTCTTGACATGTCCATGTTTCGCTACCGTATAGTACAGTCGGTATGAATATAGAATTATGTATGGCCATTTTAGCTTTTTTTGATGTTTTTATTTGTTAGGATGGACCCTGCTCTACCGATAACCTGCTTACCCTTATTTATGCGCCTATCTAACTCCCCATCTATTTTTCCGTCGCTAGTAAATAGACTACCTAGGTATACGTACTTGTCAACTTGTTCTAACCTCTCATCATTTAGGACAATGTTGCACATTGTTTTCTCACTCTTTCCCTCAAACACCATGATTTTTGTTTTATTTACGTTAATTTTGAGTCCCATGTCCTTCATGCTTGTATGAAGTTTATTCAACATTCTTTGCAAGTCCTCGACTGATTCTGCCATAACAATCTTGTCATCTGCGAAAGCTAACCCGCGTACCTTAACTGTTTGGAGATCTACACCTTCTTCGTCGAAGAGTGCAGTTCTTAGACACTTATCCATGAATATGATAAATAGCCACGAGGACATAACGCATCCTTGTTTCACGCCTTGCGTAATATCGAACCAGTCACTCAGTTTCCCGTTTACCCTTACGCTCGCTTTACTACCTGTATATATTGTTTTTATTGCTTGCAGGAGTCCTCCATTTACTCCGTATTCTTTAAGAACTTCCCAAAGTTTACTTCTATTTACCGTGTCAAATGCTTCTTCTAGGTCAATAAATGCACAGAAAACTTTCTTTCCTACTCTCAAGCTTTTTTCTGTGATCTGTCTTAGGCTAAATATCTGATCTGTACATGATCTTCCTGGCATAAATCCACTTTGGACTTCCCATATTTTTTCTTCTGTGATTTCCATTACCCTACGAATAAGTGTTTTTGAGTATATTTTACTTACGGTACTTAGCAGGCTGATACCTCTGTAGTTGCTGCAGTTGTTTTTGTCTCTCTTTCTTTTGTATATTGGTACGATAATCGCTTTTTTCCAATCGTCTGGGACTTTCCCCGCCTCGATACATAAATTTATTAATTCGCACAACCTGTGAGGTATGTACTCGCCACCGTATTTGAGCATTTCAGCACTAATACTGTCTATGCCAGCAGCCTTACCGTTTTTCAAGTTCTTAATTATGTCTCGGACCTCAGTGACACAGACTTTTTCAATTGGGTTTTCTAATGCATTATGTTCTATGTCGCAGTTTTGTTGTCCTATATCTTCACCTCCTAATAGTTCTTTAAAAGAGTCTTTTAAAGCGTCTACTATCCCGTCTATATCATATAGCATTTCACCTTTGCTGTTTCTCATGCTAGCACACTCTGTACTTTTACTTTCCTTCAACTGTTTATATAGTAGTTTCATTATTCCTCCAAAGCCGTTTTGTATTTTGTTCTCTTCTTCTGTTCTGATTTTCTCTTTACTCTCTTTGACTAGTCGTTTAACTTTCCTATTAGTAATCATGTTTAATAGTAGCATGAGTATAATTTTGTTCAAAATACTAGAAAAAAAGTTGCATTCTTAAAAAAAAGTTTTCAAAATTGTCAGTAGTAACACGAGTGCGAGGCCTGATGTTTACTTGCAACTGTAAAATGATTTTGATACTACATATGGATCATTTTAATGAAACGCGTATCAGTCTGCTGCAAATCACTTTGATCCAACTTCAAGATCAAAGCAAAATATCCCATGATTTTCTGTTAAGAAATTTCTTTTAGTACATTGATATGCATTTCTTTTCGGAGAATACGTATTTCAAAAAATTGTTTAATTATAAACTCAATTAAACAAATTGTATAAAATGATTCCAATCTAAAAAATAAGGTGCGAAACATTGTTGCTTTTATTATCACTTTTTTGACAAGTTATTCATAAGGTTACAGTTATATTACTGAACGTTGAGTTTAGAGTCGCTTTGCTGAATCTAGTCTGGGATCAACATTGAGCGTAAATTTAATATAACTTTTATCTAAATGGCTTCAGCTGGCGTTATCTCCAACGACGTCTTACCCTCCACCTTTAAACCGCAACCTCGAAGAAGCAGAAGTTCCTGTGATGCTGTGTTTCTCTTGATGGAAATGCAAGGAAAGAAGATACTTGGATTTCTCAAACTCTAATCCGTTATGAGAAAATATATTTTCATATTAAAGCTGGCATTAGTAATAAAATTGCACAAGAATAAAAGAAAATAACTGTTATCGTTTGGTTGGTTATATCAAATCGCAAATCACTTAGCATTCCATTTTTTTGACTGATTCGTCCAAAATTTCAGGATATATTGACTAGATGAAGTTCCAGGGTCATCTTCCAGGGAATTCTGATTAATTAGAGATATTTCACTTTTGATGACAAAATTCGATTTTTTAGCAGTTTAATATAATAGTCAATATGGTTATTATTAAATGGTTACATTATTTCAATAAAGGTTAGCTGCATGGAAAATGTTATTGAAATTTATATTGAGGTTGTTTCCTTAGTATCCAGCAAATTAAAACTAGATAAAACCCATTTTCATCTGCCCCCTCCCCAAAATTATGTAGCAATGAAAATTAATGATAATTAATTAATAATAATTAATTAATTAATGATAATTACATTTTTAATTATAATATAAATATTAATATTAAGTAAACGTATTTAATTGTATGGAGTATTAAATACTTTTATTACTTTGAAACATGTATTTGATATAACCAAAATATTTATTTAAAAAAATGAAATCTCATCAAAAACCTCTACGATGCAAAAAAACTCCGCCAAGAAAAAATGTATCAGTACAATCAACATAGTTTGTTAAATCAAAGTTTTCTAAGTAAGTTTTTCTAAAAGATATCTTGGTCTTTTGATTTGAATTTTTTGTATATACATCATCTTTTGTTGAATTATTTTTAAGAAATAAAGGAAGATATATTTTCCTTCAATATCCATTTTTTGTTTCAAAATTCTGACATTTTAATTATTTTTAATGATAAAATATAACAGAGTGATATGAAAATCAGACGCAGCGTGTCATATCTGGTTTTTGTTTTTCTTCTTTATTGTGAAATACGAAAATCTATTAACAGTTCGAGATTATCTAAAGAGGTTATTTAACTTTTTTTTACAATAAAAATGTAAGTACATAATAATTTTAATTAAATTACATCTTTTGAAATACATTTACGCTAAGAAATAATTTTAAAATCAATTTAGAAATAATGTAATTTAAAATAGGTATGTTTTTTAATATCAGTGGAGCCTTTGTGTAAGATTTCAATTGTTATTTTTTATTTTCATTGATATTCTTATTAATGACAACAAGTTTTAAGCAAATACTTATTTTCAGAATCGTTAGATATTTTATTAAGAGAAACTAAAGTTAATTCTTGTAAAATTTGGATTTTAGTGTTTTTTCACGTATCACACTTGGAAAATAAAAGATATTTCCTTACGAAAGTTTTTGTTCATTAGAAAAGGGGAAGAATAAAAGATTAAAGTCTAAAAATAATTTTGGCAAAATTTAAAAAAAGAATCTCCTAAATTATCTAAAGTATTAGAAAAAAATTGGAGATTTGTATTGTAATTTCATATCACACTTATCCGTATCGACCCTAGTTATTACTAATTTAAATACAATATATTACTTATTAATTTTGCAATATCTTTTTCAAAAAGTTGCGAAAATTACTTCATCTTGGACTTCTTGACGAGAGAGTTTAATAGTGTTTGGGTTATAGTTTGCAGGCAAACTTAAGTCGTGTTTCGAGTTTTGTTTAATTACTTCCCAAGGTTTAATTATTATAAAGATGTGCTATTTGAAGACCAATATTTCTTATCTAGTCATTTAAGAACCTAAATGATGAAAAGTTGTGTCTGTTACAGGCGTGGATCCAGCGATGTGTCCTGCGGGGGGGGGCCCCCCCCCTCAGAAAATTGTATACCCATACTGTATACATATAACATGTTACACATTTAATATTATTTTATATGTTTTGCAATCTCTCAAATATTCATTTCTCAGTGAAAAAGAAAAAAGTGAAGGTAAGTCAGAAAATCCTGAAGGGGGGGGGGGGGCGATCGTCGTTTCGCCACCATTGTAGATCGCCGCCTGTTCTGGTATGGTCAACCTAAACAGGGGGTATGGCATCTATCAGTCTCTTAGCATGTCGAAATTTTTTTTTTTAACTACGAACATCAAAATTTGCATGAATTGATAGTCCATTACTATCCTTAGCAGCGAAACTTCCGACAAAAATATGCTTCCAATAAAAACACAAAATAGTTTCCTATAAAATCATACCCTAAATCAGTCCTCGAATCAGACTATAAATCCAGTTGTACTTAGAGTCATCAAATTGAAATATAATGATTAAGGGTCGGATTTAGAATCTGATTTAAGGTGTGATTTAGGATCGAATTTAGGGTCCAATTACCGCCAAAATGTGTGATCACAAATGCGTAAATGACTTATGAATATTATTATCATTATTTTTGAATAAAAAATTCTATTTATTAAATGATTATAGGTGGGTGTCCAAATAACAATATTACATATTAAAAGATTCTATAAGGTTGGGGGCGTTGGTGTTTCAAATACAATTAGTATGCATGTTAGAATACATTAAAAAAATCCCTTCTTGTGAAGAGAAGAGAATGGGGTTAGGCAAGGAGTGGTGAGACGGTGTTAAAGAAGAAGAGGGTTTAAATGATGTGGCAGTAGCGTATCCACGTTAAAAAAACTTGTGTACGATGGAAAAAAAACCCTTTCCCCTTACAATAACAAATAATTTTTTAAGATAAGAAATAGAATTATTTTGAGCTCTTATGAATTTTTTTTAATTCGGAGCCTTGTGGGCCTCCCTGTCTTGGGAGCTCGTGTTCTATGGAACACATGTTACACCGATAGTTACACCACGGTTATATGGAATGAAATAGGTGTAAATTAGACTGGAGTTCAGCGCGATTGTGATATTTAGAGGCAGAGGGTTAAAGCGATGTTCAGAGAAGTAGAAAAACGAGATTGGCGGGTGTCGAATGAGAGAGGGCCTCATGCGAGATGGATGGAGAACGAGTAGGAGGTAAGAGATAAGAGAATGGAACAAGAAGTTTGGTAAAAGTTGAGTGGGATAATTAAATAGTAAGGTAGGTAAGGCGAACATGCGAGTATTTAGGTAGTATTTTGAAAGAGAAGATGGTGTGAGAGGCTAACAAATTAGTGGGAAGGGTGAAAGGATGAGTGAGTAAATGAAAAATAAATAGAATAGAGGGAGGGGTGGGATTTTTATATTAAGGGGCAGAGTGTGAGGGAGATATGCAGAGAAGTAGAAAGGTGTAATTGGTGAAGGGGTCGCAGAACAGATGGGATAAGGTGGTATATGCAGGGAGGAGATAAGAAGAGCGAATGAAAGATGGTCTACGGCGAGATAGCAAGATGGAAGAAGGAAAAGGACTAATGGTGAGAGAGTGGGGCGAGAAGGAATACTGTTGTTGAGAGGGTGAAATAAATAAGAGAAAAGGTATGCGGAAAAGGCAAATATTCAGTTGGTTTGTGGAAGAGGGTGGATGTGTAAAAGTATAAGGAGTTAAATAGGAGGGGTGAAAGGATAAGTGATGAAGGGAAAATAGATAGAATAGTGTGACGGGTGAGATTGTGATATTAAAGGGCAGACAGTAAGAGAGATATGTAGAGGAGTAGAAGGGCGTGATTGGCGAAGGGTCGAAGTATAGAGGAAGCGAGGGGGGATATGCTGAAAGGGGATAATAAGGGCAAATGCGAGATGGTCTACTGCGAGATGGCGGGATAGAAGGTGAAGAAGGAGTAGAGAGTGAGATAGTATGAGGACAAGGACTACGGTTGTAGGAGAGGAAGAAGTAAATGAGAGAGGTGGGAAGGCGGGTGAGGTATGCAGAGATTTAGAAGCGCCTGATCAGCAGAGGGGTCGAAGGGTAGAGGGGATGAGGTGGGATATGCAAGGAGGGGATACTGACGGCGAACGACAGAGGGCAAGAAAGGCTACGCAAGATGGGTTGCGTAAGTTGAGGGTGAATTAAATAAGAAACTACGTAATGGGGAGAGATCAATATACAGGTAGAACGTTGAGGACCGGGATGATGTGTGTGGGGCTAAGGAAATGTATATGGGGGGGGGGGGGGGGTGAAAGGATAGTGGGTGAGGGGGAAATTGATAGAATAGCGTGAGGGTTAGGATTGTTATATTATTAAGTGGCAGAGAGTAAGAGAGAAATCCAGAGAAGTAGAAGGTCGAGATTGGGGAAGGTGCTGCAAGGTAGAGAGGCTGAGGAGGGATATGCAAGGGAGGGGATAATAAGGCCAAAGAAAGAGAGCCGAGTGCGAGATGGCGAAATGGAAGGAGGAGAAGGACTAGGAATAAGGAGAGTAGGACAGGGAGGTTTGCGAAAGTTGAGAAGGAGAATAAAATGTAAGAGAGTAGGTAAGCGGTACAAGTAAATTATCAAGTTGTACGTGGATGAGGGAGAAAAGGTGCGAAGCTTAGGGGTTCGGGAAAAGGTGTAAAAGGATAAAAGTGTTACAGCAAAAGGATGAAGTGACATGAAGAATGAGATTATGAAATTATTGATCAGAGGGTGAAGAGAGATATGCAGAGGGCAGAAGGGAAGGGCGAGATTTCCGTAGAGGTCCAAGAGTAGAATAGATGAAGTGCAATATGCAGGGAGGACAATACGGGTATTAAGGGCAAATAAGAGAGGGTCTAATGCCGTAAAGAGGGTAAATAGAAGAGGGGTTTAGGGGCCGTAGAAATAGTTGAAAATTGAAAAGAAGAAAAATTAGAAGGATTGCGGATGAGTGTAAGGAGAAGGAAAGGCTTTGAATTGTATGTACAGGGGTATAGGGGAAGAGAGTGCAGCATTTCCCGTCCGCTTCACTATCTGATTTTTTATTTAAGGGTGCCTCAGGAGGGTGGTAAGGATTTAAATCAGCTTTGCGTTGCACGTCCCGATGAATTATTCATCAGTGGAAAATCGTCCAAATTAATTGGAACTAATTTAAATTATTTTATAATTGCGAAAGGTTTATATTCTTTTTTGTGACGCGGGGGGTTATAAGTGCAGAAAGGGTTTGAATATTGTATACAGTACGCCTAAATAAATTTTTTTTTTGAAATTTAGAATCGTATCAAATGATATTCCAATTCAACGGGTTTGTTTATTTGAAATGATTGAACACTAAACATTGTAGGGGTTGAGGGATATTATTTAATAACTGAATCCTTAGTTCATGACGTCAAAAGAATAGTACAAATCATACCATCGAGAAAATTGAACTTGTCAAATGATATGTGGTTTTACAGAAAAGTGCAACCTACGTTTGAAGTCTAACATGATTTTCTGCTTTCCTCGCACGAAAAGAACTGAAGTTGGTTTAAAAGCTCTATTAGTGGTTTCTCTCAAGATGTGCGAATCGAATCGTACTTTTTCTTACAAAAGACAAAACCCAATCTCGCAGCTTACGTATCATTCTTTTGAGAAAAATGTCTTCTTTCGTCTACAATTTTCCACGTACTCGATTCTAGAAAAACAAGTTTCATGAAATTGTAAACAAAAAAAACTGGAGTGGTATCGGTTTTCTGAATTCTTATCGGGATGCAATGTCGCTTCGCAAAGGTGGTATTCTTTTGTCAGAAATTCATTTTTGATTCGCTCTTGTGTATGCATGTGGTTTTGAAACATAGCCAAAAAAATTCTAAAATTTGTTTACTATTAGAAATTTAAAAATATCTAAATCAGCGAAGTGTGTTTTAATTGATTTCATATTCGAAGAAATAAATATCTTTAGATGAATGAAAAAATTTTTAATGTTTTATGTCGTACTGAAATTGAAGATCGAAAAAAAAACGTTGGCATCACAGCCAATCCCCTTAAGCGCTGGTGATCTTTTGCCAAAATCAGGAAGAATTTTTATTGGATTTTGAAATTACTTCAGTCCATTCGCTTTCACCGGATATCACCTTCTCAGTCACTACTATCCTGTTATTCTTTCACCCTAGCTTGGCACGATTATGATTCTACGAGACGCTCGTAGAAATCTGGATATTAAGATTCAAACTTTCATTATATACGTCTTCAAGATTGGAAGAGGAGAAAAAAGCAGTTGACATTTTTATCAATTTCTAGAGTTTGGAGAAATGTAAAGCTTCTCTCGATGTACGTGAAAATAAATGAGTTGTAAAAAATCCATAACTATTGCCAAATAACGGTCAATTGATATTCGAACTGTATCCTTAGGGGCTGTGCATAAATTACGTGAAGTTTTTTTTGGGGCAGGGGGGTTCAATGATTTTTCTACGTACTATTTTTTTCAGTTTTCGAATAATTAAAAAATAAGAGAAAAAAACGAACGAACATACTCGAAAATTCAACAATTTAGTAGGAAAGTCAAATATTATGTTGAAAGTTGAACTATTCTGTTAAAATTGATTTTTTTAGTTATAGGTTCAGAATTTTAGTTAAAAAATTCATACCTTTGGTCGAAAATTGATCTATTTCATTAAAAGCTCGTTTTTTTCTCGTTGGAAGGCAATTTTCTCAACTGAAAATTCAACTATTACATTTTTTTATCTCATCTTTACCTTATCTTTTTTGTTGAAAATTCAACTATTAGGTAGAAAATTCACGTATTTTGTTAAAAATTCGTCTTTTCTTGTGAAAAATTCAATTGTTTGCTTGAAAATTTTTGTTTATAGTTGAGAATTTGACATTTTTAGTAGAAATGAAATACTTGCGGTTAAAAATGCAACTGGTTAGTTAAAAACTAATATATTTTAGTTGAGGATTTAACTCTTTAGTTATAATGTCGTCTCTTTTATTGGATTCAACTGTTATAAATTTGAAATATAAATATTTTTTGGTTGACATACCAACTATTAAATTTTTCGTTGTAAATCCATCTTTTTGACTAAAGATAAATTTGTTTAACTAAAAATTTAACTATTTCATTTTCAGTATAAAACTTATCTCTTTTAGTTCAAATCCAACTATTTGGTTGAAAATTTGTCTTTTTTGTTAAAAAATTAATCTCCTCCTTTGAAAATTCAACTATTTGGTTGAACGTTTATTTATTTTGTTGAAAATTGGTCTTTTTTGGTTGAATTCGGTAATTTTGTTTTAAAAAATAAAATATTTGTTGGTGGAAATATCAACTACTACATTTTTTCTTGAAAATTCATCTCTTTAGATTAAAACTTCCACTGCTTTGTTGAAAATTCGTTTTTTTTTTGTTGTTGTTGAAAATTAATCTGTTCACCTAATGATTTAAGTAATAGGTTAAAAATTATCTTCTTTGTTTCAAAATTTATATTTTTTGGTTGACAATTCAACTTTTTTGTGGATAACTCGTCGTTTTGATTTTGAAATTCATAAATTGACAAAAATGATTATCTACACTCATTTATACATTGAAAAATCTACAATTCTTAAGAAAAGTGGTTTTTATTTCTGGAATCTGCTTTTTAAGAATTCGGTAGATTTCATTTCATGGTGATTTGGAATAATATTGAGACAGTACTAATTTGTTAAAAACCAGCTCAAATGTACAATATCCATTTTACTTGTTACGAAACATGATATACAATGAAAATATTAATCCAGGATTTATAATCCCCAGATTATATAAAGTTACTTTACAAAGAGAGAAAATTGAGCTCCATACTATTTTTAATCACTAGGGATTTTCATTCATGAAAGAGTAACAACTCGGGCATGAAATAGTTACATCTGTTGAATACTCTTTAACTTATTCTCAATTTCCACGTTGATGGGTTCGCTTTTCACAGTATGGGGAAACCTGCGTTACAATAAATTATATTGAAAAGCTATCTTTTTATTTATATTATTTGATAAAAATATTATAATAAATATGAAATTCAATTCTTTTAAATACATTAGAACTTTCTATAATTATTTGCGCTAGGCCCAATTATACAAATACCTATAAATTAGTGTTTTTTTATTCAACCATTCCGCTACTAGAAACAAATTTTTAAATTGAAATATATTATTTAGATTCATTTGCAAATCAATATGCTAGGACGGCGTTGCAAGAAGTTTCCTATTCCGGTTCTGGGATCATAGCAATAAAATACTTCTTTATAGGCTATTTCCCAAATCGATGAATAAGGATAAAGTATCCTAAAATACCGTCACCGCTGATCGAGCAAGGCGATGGCTGGAAAATGAGGACAAATAGTGATTTTATTAACGGATGGAACAAGTATGAAAAGGTTGCAAAATAATAATAAAAGTCGGTGGAAAACTTATTTTCGATTCTGCAGTTTTTGTAGTTATTAACATGTTTTTCAGATTTAATTTTCTGAAATTATCTTCCGTTTAATTAATAGAACACATTCACTATTTACTCGTATAAAGAATAATGATCATTGAAAGTCTACATTTCTTTCTGGATCCAAAAGAATCAACACTCCTTTTCGTGAAAATTGTTAAGATTCTAACATAAATGAAAATAAAGAATTTAGGCAATACATTTTCATAGTAAAATTTAAATATTGATACATTTTTGCTCATAAAAATTTATTTTCTCTCGCAGAATATAGGAAATTTAACAGAATCAGATTTCATTGCTTTTCCAAGGGTAGTCGACCCATCGGATATATTCAACCGCCCTAGCATTATTTTTAATGAAGTCAAAACATTTCGGTTTGTAGTAGAAATTGAAACGTGTTTTCCTACATTTACCTGTAGGGTTCATTGCAAATTAAATTTCCATTCTCATAAGATTTTGAAGTGAAACCATAAGTTATACAAATTAAATGACAGATTTGCATAAATTTCAAACCATCAGGAATGCAAACTGAAAATAAAAAATATTTTATTCTATTAATACCGTTAATTCTGTATTCGTATAGGATTGACATTTTTGCGAAAATTGAAAGTGACAAGCGTCAAAATTTTGGAAAAGTATAATATTTTTCATACTTTTCAACAGAATTACTTTGAACTTTGTTAGAACAACACATTCTTTTATCATAAATAAAGTAATGATATATGCAGCATATTTAAACGAATTTCAAATAACGGGCAATAAGATTTTTTCAATCGTATCTTCAATCATTTTTGAACCAAGTGCATCAAAATTGCAATTTTGAAACAGCTTGAATAATCCGGAATAGAATAAACATAAAAGTGCATATCTTAGGATTTTTGATTAAAATTACAAATACCTCATTTACAGTTATTGTGAGTACTTCGTTTATAGTTTTTACAAGTTTTCATTTGTATTTTTATTTAGTTAGTTGTTTTTTCGAATTAAATACAACGACACGTATTTTATCATTTTCAGAAAAAAGTCATTTTTGCAAATTTGTGAGTATTTTGAATTTTAGGGTTGTTTTCCAAAAATACAAGCTTTTTCTTTAAACCGTTATAAATCTTGGCCTTCTCTCATGAAATTTGTTGGTTAAATTGGTACTTAAATAACGAAGAAATCTTCTAAGTTTCATGCGGCCTAAACCCGTTTTTCTAATCAAGAGAATTTTTTCGAAAAATTAAATTTTCCTTTATTTTTACAAACGATAGATTCGAAAAAATTCTAAGAAGAAAGTTTGATTATTTAAAAAAGTTCTGCAAAAAATACCACTTCAATTTTTAGAAAAAAATTCCCTTGCCTGCAAAACAAATTAGCTTGCATACAACTTACAAAAGGTTTTCTTTACGTATAAGCAGAAATTGAAAATAAAATGTTGGATCAAATAAAGAAAGTGGGATTTTCTATTCAATCAGTCTTAATCTTTCTGGCTGAATTTTCAAAACATGGAAAGTGGATTTTATGGAAAACCTCATTTTACATGTTGTCCAACAATTCAACAAAATTCTTGATTATATATGAAAAAGAAATTCTGTTTCATGCAGAGCAAATCACGTTTGTGGCCACGTATTTTTTTTGTAAAGAATGGTAATTTTTAATTTCTCTCGTTAACGATGAAAAATATTATAAAAAGGTGAGTGTTATTTTTTGTAGAAATTTTTTAAATGAGCAAACTTTTTTTCAATTTTTGTCAAACCTGTCGTTTCTAAAGAAAAATGCACAAAATGCAATTTTTCTAGGAAAATTTCTTCTCGTCAGAAGAATAGTTTAGAACTCATGAAACTCACAAGGTTTCTTCATAATTTGAGTACCAATTTATCAAAAAAAATTTATTAAAAATTACTTAAGGTTTGTGCGAAGATCACTTTTGTTCTTAAAACGGTGAAATACGGGTCGTTTTATTTGTTTTTGAAGAACAAAATATTTGTGACGCGAATAATTCTGTCATTCATAATTGCTTGAAATATATAATACAAATTTTTGAAACATTCTTCATTTAATTATACTAAAAATAAACAAAAGAATTTGCTCTGAAAGGGGGCTTCCACTAATAATAATAATAAAATCCAACTTTAACAAAAATGCCTTGGACATATTGGGGCTGGAACCATCTTAAGCTCGAGAGAAAAATAAGATTACAATACAATAATAATGATAATATAATCATAATTTAAAAAAAGGAAATTTAAATAAGAAAAAAAATATTCAAAATGAAATAAAATGAATTTTCTTGAAGAAAATGATTTAACATAGAAAAATGTCAAGACAAATCAAAAATATATTTTACCACATATTTACAGAGAGGTAATTATCAAATCTGAAAAAAAAAAATTCAAATTGAAATCGAAAAAATAGATCATAAAAAAATGATTTAAAACAAGCTTTAATTGAAATATAATAACAAAAAGTAAAATAACACATTCTGAAAAGGCGGCTTGTACTACTAAGCATATAATAATAATCTGTAACCAACTTAAGTCTGAGACAAAAATGAGCTTTCTCATTTTTTCACTTATAATAATGATAAAATGACTGAAACGAAAAGCTTGGTTCATAAATATTGAACATCAGATATTATATGAGAAAGTGATTTGAATATTTACGCCACACGTTTTTGTTTTCAGTCAGTTATAACAAAAAATGTAGAAGCTCATTTTTCTTTCAGGCTTAAGATCGTTAAAGTAAAATGGTTACAGCCCAATAAATATGTCGAAGACATTTTCTTTAGGAGCCTAATTTCTTTTTATTAGTCTGCACGGGGATGTCCTGGTATAGGTCAACATTCACCGACGCATTTTTGTAATGCTATTAAGTGATCTGATAAGAGCAGAATGCCTAAATTAACATATTAGGCAGATTCTGGTTTTTACCCCACCATATACAGATTGGGTTACAACCAAGTGAATGGTGAAGAAACCTACAGCTCAAGGTGGGATCTGAACCTCCAGAACCTCGGTGAAAGATCATAGAAAAATTTCAAGAGTTTTAATTTATCTCTAATTTCAAATTACCGGCTCAGGGATCGAACTCCGGACCTCTGACGTGAAGTCCGAGCGCCTAACCGCCTGAGCCACGGAGGCTCTAAGATTATTATTATTATATTATTATTACAAGCTCCCCTTTAAGAGGGTATTATTTTGTTTCTTATTAGTATATTTTAATAAAAGCTGGTTACAAACCATTTTTTTTTCAGTGACTCATTTGCTCGGTTTCGGTTGAAAGCAATTTTGCAGGTCTGATAATTACCGTTCTGAAAATATCTGATAAAATACAAAATATTATTAAATTCAATTTATTCAGAAAAAAAGGATCTCTCTCTTTTCACTCCACTGGGATTCGAACACCAGATCAACTGATTTCCGGTCAGGTGCTCTAACCAATTGAGCTACAGAGAGATCAGAGAAAGATTCTGTTTTTCTGATATACGCTAATTTAGCAAGGTGTTACACATTCAATATTTAAGTACGAATCTGCATTGTCATCGGAGAAGGTAATTATCGATCCGTTGAGAAATCCAATCACACATTTGTGAATAATGGAAATCTACAATATCGATCAAAGTTAAATCCTCTAATACAGAAAAATTATTTAGTCATCACAGACTAGATGGAGATATAAATTAAAGTTATTAAATTCAATTTATTCAGAAAAAAAGGATCTCTCTCTTTTCACTCGTACTTAAATATTTTATTTCATGGAAGATGGTATTTTGTCGACCAGGGTAATTAATTAATTAATTTTCTGATGTTAAACATTGCGATCTACTGGTCAAATAATTTTTCTCGTTTCACCAGAAAAATTATTTGACCAGTAGATCGCAATGTTTAACATCAGAAAATTAATTAAATATTGAATGTGTAACACCTTGCTAAATTAGCGTATATCAGAAAAACAGAATCTTTCTATGATCTCTCTGTAGCTCAATTGGTTAGAGCACCTGACCGGAAATCAGTTGATCTGGTGTTCGAATCCCAGTGGAGTGAAAAGAGAGAGATCCTTTTTTTCTGAATAAATTGAATTTAATAAATTTTAATTTATATCTCCATCTAGTCTGTGATGACGAAATAATTTTTCTGTATTAGAGGATTTAACTTTGATCGATATTGTAGATTTCCATTATTCACAAATGTGTGATTGGATTTCGCAACGGATCGATAATTACCTTCTCCGATGATAATGCAGATTCGTACTTAGATACAAAATATCTATATAATTTCTCTTGAAATTTGCCTATGTTAACTCATTTTCCTTAAGAGGCGTGTCAAGGAGTATGAGCGATTCATATATGTTGGTTCGCCTCCTTTCATTGTTGAATTCTCGAGGACGCTGTTATCTGCTGTAGAATCAGTGATTCGAATAGGGATGCTGCTTTCATCCTCAGAAACACTTTGCCAATTTGAAGAAATGACGATTGCCAGATACGGTGCCGAGTTCGACAGGCTGATCTCATCGCCGAAATGACTACTTGTTCCACACCCCGCCCGACAACATCAGCCTGCTAACCCTGCCCTTGTCCATTTTGATTCCTATCGTCTTGATGTTCTGACCTCTATTATCTCCTTCATGGTCGCTGACTTGGTTTTCTTTTTTATCTTCATTCTTCCTCATTTTCTAGGGTATTCATCCTTTCCGAAATTCTACTTGAAAAATACAAAAGAGCCCTTTTACGCTGAGATCAGAAAACAGTTCAAATTTTTGAGCCATGATGCTTATACATCAAGGGTGGATAGATTCTAAGGTTGATGGTCAATTCCGCAGTATCTCCCTATGTACTGACCGACCCTGGCCAGTGGGAGTCCTTTGTACCTGATGAAGACTAAAATGCGGAATATACAAAAGCAATTAGCACTTGATAATTTACACATATAATATTCGAAACCAACGAATTCCAACGATTGGAAAAATATGTTATTTGATCTTCGAAAAGTTGGAAATTAGGGAATAAATGTTTAATTATATGTGATATATACACATTCAGAAATCCAATATTATACATGCTTATAAATGTTCACACTGCTGATTGTTATAATTCGTGGATTTCAAATATTAAATTTCTAAATCACTGAGTGCTGAATTATTCCATATAATAATAATTTTGTATATTTCGCGCTTGAGAACAGTTTGCCTGCGTTAGGGGAAGCCGCGTAGTGGTGGGGCAATACACAGGTAGCTGGTGCGGAACTGTTCTCTGACCAAGTAAACAAATCTTTCATTTGATAGAACACCATCAAAATCCTTTCATTTGATCAAAAAAAAAAGCAACTAAAAATTGTTGTCAAATTGGATCTATAATAAAAGCTTGAAAGGTGTAGTTTCTTTATTATAGGTATTTTTCTGAGAAATTTAAGATGAAAATTAGTTTAATGTATCACATTAGGTTGGTCTAAAAATCACCAACTTCAAAAAGTCCATAGTGTTTGTGGAAATTCTTTCTCCCTTTTGAAAAAAGGAAATCCCCAACAAAATTTTAACCAATCGAATAAAGTCTTGAACTCCCTCATCGGGGTGAACGGTCAATCGGGACAATATTAGTCTAATTTCTTATGAAATATTCAATAGCGTTCTGCAATTTTATAGAAAAAAATTGTTGGATACATTCTCTTACACAATTTACTTTTTCTTCTAAAAATTAAGGATTTTTGTTTATCTACACTTGTAGATATTTTCAATACGAATTCATTGACATATTATGAATTATTTGTTTATTATTTTCGTTACTATTTTTTTTTTATTCAAAGATAAATGAAAAACTACTAAGTTAGCATAAAAAAAAATTCATATAGTGCCAATGAATTTGTGTCAAAAATATATGTAAGTCTTGGTAACTAAAAACCTTAATTATTAAAAGAGAAAGTAAATTATGTGAAAAAATGTATCTAAAATTTTTTCTATAAAAAATTACACAACACCATTAAAATTGTCATGAAAAATTAGGCTAATATTGTGGTAGACATTTTTTTGTAAGCACGAAAGCAACGGATATATTTAGAGTTTACTCTTTGACATCGATGAGGGAGTGCAAGATTTCACCTGATTGGATTACATTTTTTTACGGATTTTCTTCTTTTCCAAAATGAACAAGAATTTTCATAAGCAAATTGCACTTTTTTTGATTGATGATTTTAAAACAAACTTACATAAGGGGCTGATAGCAAAAGCGGAGTGTAAAAGTCGTTGGAGCAAAAACGAGTTAAAAAGAAACAAGATTAACGAGGATTGTACCGAATATCATAACATAAACGTGTAATATAATGATAGATTATAATATAATCTACTTCACTATTATATCATTATATCATAATAAACGATACAATCTTCGTTATTCTTGTTTCTTTTAAACTCGTTTTTGCCCCCATCCTTCTTAACTCGTTTTTGCTCCGATGATTTTTCCACTCCGCTATTGCTATCAGCCCCTCGTATGAGGGGATACAGTATTTTTTACATTCAGGGGTGTGGTTTAACGGCCTTGAGAGGCTACACTTGGGTTTACAAATATTTTGACAAAAATTAACAGTAGTTTGATTTTACAAAATGGAAGCTCTTTGAGGAGTATCTCACTAAATTGCAGAATCTTTTTTTTTCAGAATATCAAAACACAGAATCCACTACTTATATATTTAAACCATTTTCATAAGGCACTGAAATATCGCGTTTTTGACACTTTTTATTTAGAATAAGTTATTTTTCTGAAGAATCTAATAAGATTCTACGTCTTTTAAGTCATAATTGAAGAAAAATGGTTAATTTTATAAAAAAAAGAAAATTTAAACGGCGTAAAATTTCGATTTTTTGGAAAAAAATTATTAACTTTGTAAATTAAATATTGATTTTCGTCAATCTTCTAAGTAGACAGATATACATTTATAAAATTTTACAACTTTTTTTGTCAAGTTTCACCCTAGGGTAGACTCTCGGAAAAAATTCTAAAAATATTTAACGTTAATTTGCAATACATTTTTATAGCTTTGTGATTTCACATTTAGCCTAAACTAATTAGAAGCATGATATGTTATGAAAATTAGGGCACTTTAGTAACAGCTAAAAAACAGGCGCATACATGATTTCCGTCGGTAGAGCAGTTTCAAGTCAAATTTTGTATACAGAGGAAGTGAATCTTTATTGAATCCAGAAGATTCAAGTATAGGTAGTAAAGAACTTTTCAAAAACCTAAAATACTCCATCAGTTTTATTCCACATTTCTATAATTTATAAAGTATCTTCACTTCCAATAAAAATTTAGAACCTCGTTTGGAACCCTCGAACTTTTTTTGAGTGAAAAAACTAAATAAAAATTTTCAAAGCTTCTTCCACAACGTGATTCTGACTTTACATTACACTTTGATTGCAGTGCATAAACATGCACCAGAGGGAAATTTTTTCTAGATGAAAGCTATGCATATAAAAGAGACGAAATTTGTTTCTTTATGCCAACACTAACATTTTTTGCTCACAAAATAGAATAAAAATAATATTTTCAGAAATTTTCGTTGTTATTTTTATAAAATAACGTTATCTAGATGTTAAAAGTGCACTTCCTTTCGTTAAGTTATATGACGAGTAACTTTCAAAATAACAAAAATTTGTTGATCTTCTTGATCTCAAGTAAAAAAAGGAGTCCCATTGGGATCCCGGGTCTATTATAGTTTTTAAGTACTTTCTATGAGACAAATCAGTACTTGAGTAATTACTTTATTACCAATTTTCCAGAGTCGAAATAGGGACAAAAGTACTAAAAATGTTCTACTTCATTTTCTTCGAAATTTTCAAAGGATCGGACTTATATCTCTAAAAAGTATTGCTGAATTTAGACTAAAGTACCAAAAAATTCAAAACATGTCCAGTTTCACCAAGACTTTTTTAGGACAAATGTAATGGAAAAGTCGTACGTATTTTTTTTGTAAGCAGCAATTTTATGTGACAAATGTACCGGAACAGGTTCTAAATAATTTTTGGGACAATGAAACTAGAGAGAATTTTACTGTTTTCAACATTTTTACCAGTGCTCGTGATATTTTTGACCCCAAAAAAGTACTGCTGAAATAGGACTATAGTAACAGACAAGTTTAAAATATGTTATGTTTAACTAGGATTTTTTAAGGAAGAAAGTAGCAAAAAAGACCCACCGAATTTTTTTTGTTAGTAGGAGTTTTTTAGGACAAAAGAACCGAAAAGGTCCCACTTTCTTCTTTTTCTTAGTACACCTTTTTAGGACGAAAGAACCGGAAAGTTCTTCTTAATTCTTTTAAAATTTTTACAAGTCCTAAATAATTTGTCAGAAAATAAAACTGGAGGGAATTTTACTGGTTTCAAAATGTCTACAAGTACTTGTGATATTGATATGTATCACAAAAAAAAATACTGCTGAAATGGGACTAAAGTAACAAAAAAGTTCAAAATATGTCCCCCTTTACCAGAAATTCTTTAGAACGAAAGTATAGAAAAAGTCACACTTAATTTTTTTTTACTGATAAAAGGTACGGATAAAATAGGATTAAAGTACCAAGAAAGTTCAAAATATGTCCCTTTTCACCAGGAGATTTTTAGTGCAAATGTACTGAAGAAATCTTACTTATTTTTTTAGCAAAACTGTTTTATGACAAAAGGCCAAAAATTTCTACTCAAATCTTTTAATGTTACTATAACTATTATTATTTATAAATTGTAATTTTGAAAAAAAAAAAAAACAATTAATTGAGGCTTTTCCGGTATTTTTGTTCTAAAAAATCCTGCTCAACAAAAAATTAAGTGGGACTTTTCTAGTTACCTTCGTTTCAAAAATGATGTAGAACTTGTAAAAATATTTAAAGAAAATAAAGTGGGTCTTTTCCTCAAATTTTCTCCTAAAAAATGCCGGTCCCAAATAGACGTATTTTGAACTTTTTTAGTAATTTAGTTCACTTTCAGCAGGACTTTTTTGGAACATAAATCCAGTCACCACTCGTAAAAGTTTAGAAAAAAATGAAATCGAACTCACTTATACTATTGTTCTTATTTAAACCATTAAAAAATGTTAAGATGAATTGGTACTTAAGTACTGATTTGCCTCACAGCCTGTACCGAAAAATATACATTAATTTAAAATTAATGAAAGAATTTCTTAAAATCTCCCAATTTAGGTACATGGTTATATTGAAGGTTGCTTGAAAATGATGGTAGGAACAATGTAGCGAATACTGAAGGTGGGTCAAAGCAGTTTGAAATACGTCAAGTGCTCTTGGCTGGCTTTTCTTATCTCATAAGACTAGACACACATCTATAGCTCATCTTTTTCAAAGACTTCTTTAAGAAAGAATGTCTGATATCAAGAGTAAATTACCAGTTTCGCACAGCATGTAGCATTCTATAATAATAATTTTATCCAAAATACAAGTTATACTGCACACTAGCTTATCTGCTATCACACCTTGGCAACATAAACATTTGAGTAATATACTAAGATTTAAATTATTTATTATATTGCCGCATGAAATGGAATTAAGGGTACCAAAAATTCCGCTGTGACCTCTCGGATATTCGAGACGCGGAATAAATACGTGATCAATTGTGAAAATCTTCTAGACACCGCTCAATATAGGAATTCTTCCCTGAGTTCCGAAGATGTCATCGACGAATTGCATCCCATTTGTGGTGATAAAGACGTGAGATTCCTTAAATAGTTCTTTAAAAGAGCTTCAAACTTGGAACAAATAGAGAAATACACAACTCACGCTAAGGGGCCATCCATAAATTATGCAGCGCATTTTTTGCCAATTTATTAACCCTCCCCCTCCGTACTTGAGAAGTCGTAGGTAATTTTACCAAATATTATAAGCCATATTTTAATAAATACAATTTAGTTACTTACTACCCGAGACACACGAATTAGCAAATAATTAGAAGCTATTAAAATGAAATGTAAGAAAATAAAAACAATATGGTACATGCAACAAAGGAACTACAGGACCTAATCTATCTTTTGATGGTTCTGATTATTAAAAAATTGCGGCTCCCGTGGCAAAAGTGAGGTGAGCGAAGCTCAAAATCCATTGGAAACAATACAAAGTAAAGTAAAATTATAAAATGCTTTCATAAGTCGTACACATCTTGAACAATTCTTTTACCATACATAAATTTGGTTTAAATCGCATATAATGTTTTCAAAATGTGTATGAATTATGACAGCATTTTCAATTTTAATTTATTTTTTATTGTTTCCAATGGATTTCGAGTTTTCCTCACCTTACTTTTGCCAGGGTCGCCGCAATTTTTGGTGGCGGCAGCAGTATCGGAAAGGTAGATTAGGTCCCTATACAATCCTCAAAAATTAAAATGTATGAAAAGCTGTGTCGTCTAGTACAAAGATATTTATCAAAGATTTGATTTTTTTATTACTAGCATATATCTCTAATTATTTAATATTGGTTGTGCATTTTTCTAGATTTTTCGACAAGCTAAATGTGAATTAAAATAACCTGAATATTTTAAAGAACGATTCTAAGCATAATAAACGTTAATTATATATAACTAGCATACTAATATAATCAGCTAATTATTAATATAATTAGCTAATTAATAATATATACAAATATAAAACAAGATTGTAATGATTACAATTTCAAATTGTGCAGTTCAATCACTTAATAAACAAATAATGTGAGAGGCATGGTTTTATTTTTCATGCGAAAGCGTTTTGCTTTTCCACCGACTAATGTAGAAAGGGGCTTCAGAAATTGGAATGTTGCCTCAAAAATATTCAGTTTTCAATTATTTTCCAGAATTTTTTAATTATGGAGGAAATTCAATTTAAAGTTATTTATATAGTGAAATAGTAAAATTGCAAAAATGTATAAGTATTGAATTAGTAATTTTTATTGTTTAATTCTTTCGACTTCTTTTTGATGCTTTATATTCTTTGTATTCTTTTTAATTGCTTGGAATACCTTTGAACTCCTTCAAATCTTCTTGTATTTTGTTAACTTCCTTGACATATTCTTAACTCCTCTGAATTCCCTGATATATCCCAATTCTTCCAAATTATCTAAATCTTCAGAATTTCTTCAATTTGTCTAAATTCCTTGCATTATTTTAAAATCCTTGAAATACCCTACATTTGTGGAAATCCCTTTATCATCTGAATTCCTTGAATTCGTGTAATTCACAAAAATTTTTGAATTTCCTGGATTCTCTAAATTCCAAGCACGGCCCAATATATATATATATATATATATATATATATATATATATA
>CAKNYM010046306.1:25303-43795 GCA_932195095.1 Andricus curvator
ATATATATATATATATATATACCATTAAACCATTTCCCTTTCAGGGTAGGCGTGACACTACCCGATTCGGGTAGTGTTTCTAGGTTTTTCTTGTAGTTATAAATAACTACAAGTGTGGGCTCACCACACCCACGATGTGCCAACAGCACTCATGTCAGTATTCTTGAATGGTCACCCATCCAAGTACTAACCGCGTCCAACGCTGCTTAACTAAAATATACTTAAATAATGAAGAGAATTCAGATGAATTCAGAAGAATTAAAGGAATTCAAAGAATTTCACAAAATTCGGGAAATTCTGTGAATACAGAAAATTTTAGGAATGCAGAGGATTCCAAATATTCAAGAAATTCAAAGAGTTCAGGCAATTTAGAGAATTTTAGGTATTTCATAGCATTTACATACATAGATTAGCAGTTCGAACTCGAAAGTTCATTGCCTCACTACCCGATTCAGGTAGTGTTTCTAGGTGGATATTTACCACCAATGTGGGCCCACCACACCCACGACGGGCCAACAGCACGCAGGTATTCCTGAACGGTTACCCATCCAAGTGCTAACCGCGCCCAACAATGCTTAACTTCAGTGATCTTACGAGAACTGGTGTTTTCAGCGTGGTATCGCCGTTGGCATTCCATAGCATTTAGGGAAATTAAGGAAGTAAGATAATTCAGAATATTTGAATAATTTCAGAAATACGGAATATTCTCGAAATTCGAGGGATGCAGAAAATTAAAAAATGTAAGGAATTCCGAATATTTAATAATTTTACAGCAGTCATATAATTCCGAATTTTCAGGAATTTAGAGAATTCTGAATATTCAAGGTATTCAGGATATTCAAGGAATTTAAGGATTTCAAGAAATTCATAGAATTCCAGGTATTTCAAGGAACTAAAGTATTTCGTAACATTTAGATGATCCAAAGAATTCAGAGAATTGAATTTTTTCAGGAATTTAGAACATTCAAAGAATTCAGAGAATTAAGAAATTTCAAGTATTTCACAGAAATTTTCATTTTTTCTGAATATAACACTCCTAATTAAAAAAATACCAATTTCTAGTTTTAAAAGCTGTGGATTTTAAAGATTAAAGGCAGTAAATTTGATATGGTACAACTTTTTAGCAATTAAAATTGAAAAATTCTCAATTATAAGCATTTTCGATTTAGAAGTGGTCCACTTTTAACTTGTAAAATTGATTAGTTTTCGTTTTTGAATGCTCAGTAGTGAAATTATTTGAATTATTAAGCTCACGAATAAAAATTTCCAATATATACTTTGCAATCTTTCGAAATATCTTAAAATATTTCAAGTTATTGAAAATTTATAAAAATATTATACAATTATTTGAAATCTCGTGAAGTTACAGGAAATCTGATGACATTTCTTTATATTTCTTGAATCCTTTGGAAAAATTTAAAGTCCTATGAAAGGCTTTAAAAAATATTATAATTACTGAAATCCTATGAAAACCTTCCATATCTTCCGAAATTCTAGGAAATTCTTTGAAACCTTTTAAATTTTCTGAAATTTTTTTTAACTCTTGAGAATTCCTTGGAATCTTTGAAAATACCCTAAAATCTTTATAATCATATGAAAATTTAAAAAATCTGTTGTAATTCCCTGGCATCATTGAAAATACCTTGAACTATTTTAAAAGCTCTTCAAATATTTGAAGTCCTTCAAAATTTCTCCATTTTTGTCCATAAATTCTTTGAAATTTCATTGAAATCCGGGTAAATGACATAAAATCTGATGATAATTCTGGCAATCCCTTAAAATGTTTAAAGTTCTATGAAATCTTTTAAGATTCTGAAAAATTAATTACATTACCTTATTGATAGCATTTAAAATAGTTTGAAATTACTGAAATCCTTTAAAACATTTATAAATCTTGGAAATCCTCTGAAATCCCTCGTAGTCTGTTCAATTATCTTAAATTAACAATATTTTTTCAAAAATCGATAATTTGCGCTTGAATACACATAAAGTATCACCGAATTTTAGGCGAATCATACAATTTACATAATTTGCAAGCTTTTAGATTTTGCACCTGATATAGAATCTTGTCATGCGGACTCTCGAGATAGAACCTTTCTATATGCATGTACCTAGATAGAACCTTCATCATTGAAATAAATAGGGGGAAAAAGGAACCTATGGAGTGGGAGTATCAATAATTTTTTGATGATAGATATTTTTCTTGTTCTATTTTCTTCTATCAATTTAAAAGATTCATGTACAACAATTGCTGCAAAGCTGAGATCGTCTGAGTGTGCAATGTGGATCAAGGCTGCAACCGATATCTACTTGCAAGGAATTCCAATATTGCAATTCAGCATTTTACTTCGGAGAAAAAGTGTACATGCACTGATAAATTCTTCTTTATTCATGAGGTGTAAAACAATATCTCATGCATGAAACGTTGCAAAGATTTTGAAGGGTAAGTTATAAAATAAAATTATCGAAGTAAATAGTTTCTACTCATTGTGAATAGTCAATACAAGATTCTTCACTTTAAAAAATGTGAACTATGAGAAACTGTTTGGCAAATCACAATATCAATATTTGGGTTTTCATACGATAACAAAATGCCATTTTCAAATCAATTTCGATGCCAAAAGTTTATTTTTCCTGTATCCACACTAAAATTATAGAACAAATTTAATTTGGTATTTTTATCATTACTGTTTGTATTAAGTTTCCTACTGATATTTTCGAACGAAATGATCATACTTCACATTTCTATGATCATTTAATAAAAAATTTTAATGAAATTATAATTATTAATAATAAATAAATCAAATGCAGTAAATTGTCGCAAAAAAATGTTGTAGGTATGAACCAAAGAAACAATTTGTCATTTTTCCGCTAAAATTGTTTTGTACCGAACCAAACTTAAACCGTACGAACAGTGATTAATTGTGACAAACTGAGTAAATGGTTCTATTGTAATGATTAATGTCATTCTAAGAATAAGTACAATAAATAAAAAAGTTTATACGACACAAAAATGTATATCCTTTTTATATATTTTTTAAATAACAGCGCCTATTGGTTATATCCACAGGTTTGACAGCCAAAACTAAATTAATTTTTCATACAAAAATCTAGATTGTTTGCTCTTAGAAGTTGTATGTAAAATGCTCAAAGAATTAATATTCATTTTTTTTCTTTTACCGTCTAGAAACGCCAACTTCTCCCACTCGATGCACAATATACTATCTTTTTTGGAATCGTGGAGTAGTTTACTTTTAAAATAAGTTCAGGAAACCTAAAAACAATTTCAATAATTTCGTAGATATTAGTTCTTAGAGAAATTCGAATGACTATTCAAACAAGAAATACTTAATGCCGATTCTCAGATGCAATTTAAGATAATTATGTCGAAGGAATTTAATGATGTCCATTAGATATATGTTCGCAATGAGAAATTTAATTCAGGTAGGAAACACCACCCTAGAGTATAGACAATGAACCTACAGTAGATAATCAATAATTGAAAGCACATAAAATAGTTATTTCTAATTTTAATTTATTGACATATACAGCGTCCTAATTATTATATAAATCAATTATTTTAGATCCATTAGAATTTCAAATGAATTATGTTCTATTGCGGGGTGGTTTTCCCTATTTAAATGTTTTAAAAAATCCTGATTTCGAAAATATTTAATACAAATTTTAAAATTCTAGATTCTATTACTTATTCACTAATAAACTAATCTACTAATTTCGTAGATTATTTAAATGTATTAAGGGTGTAGGTTTCCCTTTACTGTAAAAACTAGAGATCTCTTTTTTTTACGGTATCATTTTTTGCGTTTCCCGTGTTTAAATAGTATAAATTCATGCCATTATTTTCAATATAAAACAAATGAATATTGGTTTCCACCAATGGTCTCATTTTAGTACCCAAATTGATGGCAAAACTTCAATTTTATAAAAAGATATGGCAAAAAAATGGCAAATTGAGATGTTTTCAAAAAACTGGAATAAATTTGGAAATCAATATTTCAAAGATGAGTCTATACAGTAATTTTCTAACTTGTTAAGATATTTTCAGCTAATTTTTTTCTAGATTCTGCCCCAGATTCAAAGTAAATGCAAAAAAGTTACGAAATTAAAAAAAATTTAGAAACACAATTTTTTTTTAAATCAATTATTTATCATATTTTAATAAATATTGATAATATTCAAATGAATATTTTAATTTTCAGTTTTTTCCATCATGCAGCGCGTATAATCATTATTTGAAACTTTGCCATTTTTTAAATCCAGGAAAACCATAGGTAAGGATCAAGGAAAAAAATTCTGAAAATATCATAATAATTTATCAAAATATTATAGTGACTCATTTTTAAAATGAGCCCAAGAACTTTAAAAAATGTCTATTATTCTCAGAGTTATTCTAATTTTTGCAAAACATCGAAATCACAGAAAAAACTGGGAGTAAAGAAGGTTCTAGGTAATGTGCGTAGTGGGGTATTCGCCAGCATCGTAACAGCTACTGGGGTAAAGTCACCGAGGCGAATCACAGATATTATCCCCGGTTTTTTCTGTGATATGAAGTTTTTTGCGATATTGTTTCATAAAATGAGGTTGTTGCATATTTTCAAATAATTTCTTTTCCTAGTAAAATTAAAAGAACACCAAAAAAATAATGTAACTACGGAAGGAAAGTTCTTTTAAATCAAGTTTAAATATTTGTTTTAATGTTTAAAAAGTAAATTTTTTGAATTTTTGCGGGTAGTACTTTGCAGGAAGTACTTCATTCTGATTAGCGCGGTTGTCCGGTTGGTGATGGAATATAATATGGCCGCTAGCGACTGAATGGGTAAACAGTAAACATAACCTATTGTAAAAGATATTCAAATTGAGGTTATCTTTGGAAACATTTCATTCTCACGCACTTGAATGATATTATTCATTACTATCTTTTTCAAGGTTTTATATTGTAAGCAAAATTATATTGCTTTTCGACTATTATAAGTAAATAAATATCTCTGTTAGAAATTGTAAATTGAATTTTCGACAGCTGTCTGCTAGATACTTCGTTAGTCAATAGATCATTATTCTGATTGGTTACGCGCTTTTTGGGAAGTGACGTTTCAAGGTCACAGAGCTTTTGAATAGGGATTTCAATACTTTTCTTAAACATTTTTTTTCTCCAGAATGAAGTTTTCAAAAAAAATTTTAAATGCACCAAAATGTTCAGAATGTTAGGCAGTATTTAAAAAATATATTACCTAAAATTCATGCAACGACCCCATTGCCATTTTGCCATCAACTTGTACTTAATAGACGCGGAAACTTATAACTTTTGTTCTATCATGCTATTATTTAATTTCAAGAATTGCATTATTTAAACAAATGAAAAACTGAAATGGGCTATATAGACATGCTCTAATATATTTTTTATCATTTTCAAACATTTTAGCATAATATATATTCATTTTTATAATTATGAAGACATTGAATATAACATGTAATAATTTGTCACGTGGTAGACTGTGAAACACGATAACTCGATAAGAAATAAGGTTAGCCACTTTTTCAAAAAACGTTTAGAAGGGTTATAAAATTCCATGTCGAATGACTCTCAGTAAATTTATTTTTGACAAAAAGTTTACATATTTTTAAGTTTATATATTTTTGTCAAAAAGCTTCCGTGCCTAGCCTAAAAACCGGCGAAGAAATATTTTGATAATTATTATTATTATTATACCATTAAGCCATTTCCCTTTCGGGGTAGGCGTGACTTGCTCGGTTGGAAAATAGTGATTACGAATATAAAATAATATTATACTATCAGGAAAATATTTCGCTAAGAATGTTTTGATACTGAAAAAAATTTATTATTATTGAAGTATGTATTTCTATAACTGTATACAAATTTAAGTATCGTGCGCCACAATAGGCGCTCGTGCATAGTGCATGAGTACCTTTTATGCCAAATTTTATTAAATTTAAATAATTTATTATATTTAAATAAGTATCCCAAAAACTTCAAAAGATAGATAAGAGAAACAAAATTATAAGTTTACCGAAAAATACTTTATTTTTCATTGCTTTTGTCATAATTTAATGATACGGGTACTGTCCGGAAAGTATCTAACCTTGTGCTCTAACTTTGTACATCGAATCTTAAGTCGACTAGTGTACGCAGTTGCGTAAATGTCGAAAAACGTACGCGTCGCATTGAAGGATGACGGAACGCACCGAACAAAGAGTGTGCGCAATATTTTTTCAAAAACTTGCCCATTTTTGTTCGAAAACCATCAAAATGATTTGAAAAGTATATGGCCATGAGTCTATGAGTAACACTCAAATGACAGAGTGATCTAGGTGATTTAAAAGTGGTCATACTTCAGTGGAGAGTCGGAACAACATCAAGGTAATCCCTAATGTTTTCTTTGACCAGCAATCTGTCTTTTACCGTGAATACTATCCAAAAGGTTAGACGGTAAACAAAGAGTATTACCAAGAATTTCTAAAGCTCCTAAAGCCACGTGACGCAGTAAGAAGAAACAGGCCTGATTTGTGGAAAAATACGACTGGATCCTTCACCACGGCATTGGGCCTGAAACGTTCTTAGCAGATTATTTAGCATTTTCTGGTGAAACATGGCTTCACACAACTTCGTCGGTCCCCATAATTTGTCAGTTGATAGAGTTAACTTTCACTCCTGGTACACCCCAAGTTCGGATACTTTCCGGACATACCAATTATGTGTTCTAAATTCTTTCAGGATGCTTCCATTCCTTTAAATACGAGTGTGTCCCATTAGGTGCTGCGCCAAATTAGGAGCCCTCTATCACGTGAGTATTTTTTTTTTTTAATTCATGAATTCGTTGAATTTTATACCTCCTTTTCAACTTGTATCATATTTCGTTCGCAGAAATTTTGTACAATTTTAAAATTAAGTAATGTCCATCGCGACTTGACGTTACAACATATAACTCTATATCTTATCCGTCTATCCCAGATTTATATCACTTTGCCAATTCATCGAAAATCCACGAAAATCTCGGTGAATGCTACGGAGTTTCCTTCGCTGGTTCCACTCGATAAATATGGGAATAAAACGCGAACATACCAGTGGGTAACGCGGCTTTACGTAACCGGTATGGGTATAAATTCCAGGAGCGTCGTGAAATCGTGCCTCAAATACGAGCAAGTCGCGTCTTCTACGACGGCAATGATTCCTAGTCGCAATTGCAACCGCAATTGCAAAGAATGCGAGCCAAAGATATCGAACATGAAGAGCTTCGAGTGCCAATCTTTTTTTACACTAGTTCCTGAAAACTCAGAATATTCGAGTTTCCGCTCGTTGCTAAAACAAATTTGACATGATATGACTTCTTTTATATTGTACAAATTTTATCCTTTTTTATAATTAATTTATTGAATACTTTTGGTAAAAAGCTGAAACGCCACAATCTGATAATTCCTTTTGAAAGTCTGTAGGTATGTATTCAAATTTAGTAGAAGTGATGAAAAATATTATTTTTGAATATATACACTATCGTTGGAAATGATCTACACATTAAGCGCGAGTGGTACTGAAAATTACTGATGATTTTGAAACACGATAACTCGGTCTGAAATAAAGTTAGATATTTTTTAACGTTTCGAAGACTTACAAAATTCCGCGTCGAATGACCCTAGTATATATTTTTTTGACTTTTTAAAGAGGATATACCACGTGAGAAGTTTTTTAACAAATTTCAAGAATTTTTGATAATTGTCACCGCGATTTCTACTTGAAATAATTAGTTTTCTTGGCTGAAATTAAAGATAAGTTTTTATAGATTACTTTTTGTAAATTTCTGATTTTTTCTACAGTTTTCTCAAGTTACAGCACGAGTTGAAGTTTTTAATCATATCTTGGGAACCCGTAAAGTTTTTTTAAAGATTTTAATTGGCTTAGATTGAAGATAAAATTTCAAAGATTGCATCCTGTAAATTTTAGATTTGTTTTACAACTTACCTAGGTCATGACACGAGTTAAAGTCGAGGTACAAAATTCTATAAAGTTTTTTAAAAACTTAAAATTGTATAATCTTTCTATCCATTAAAAAATTGTCTAACGTCACTTCTAACCGACTCATCGTGTTTTAAAGTTATTAGCGATTTTTAGTACCGCTTGCGTTAGCTGTGTAGACAATTGCCGACGGTAGTCTACTTTAATATAAATCTTCAGTTTATATTTTTTAAATTCTTTTATCAAAACAGGGGTGGATTAAATTCTTTTTATATAGAGAGACCACAGAAAATTCTCGGAAAAATTCTATCAGTCTCTCAGTCTGGTGAGCATTAGAGTGGTTTTAGCCTCGGTTTTAGCTCAACGTGTTTGCTTCACAAACCGCTCATGAGATTAAGTTTCCACAAAAATTCCAACGATTAAAATTTCAGCTTTCAAATTTTCAGTGTGGGAATTTCCGCCCATATAATACTCATTACTCACGAGGATAAATTCTTGCCAAGCCAAGAGAATCCAGTTATATATATAGAATCTAGATACCGACAAGAATTTAACAAGCATTAATCGTCTTCAATCAAATCTTCGTTACAATTTACACATTTATGCACATTGTACACACACATAAATGGCACTTGAGTGTAACCCGGCTAACCTATGAAAGTGCGGAACAATGGAACTCTCTCGCGGAAATGTAAATGTTATGGCAAGCGGCCAACCATATCGAGTGTAAAAGAGATAGAGACAGCGTACACAAATGTATCCAGAATTTTACTCCACTCCCAAACAACTTGGTCAAGTACGTCAAATAGGAGATAAAAATATATTTTTAACTTAGGACTTAATTATTTATGCACCAACAATAATTACCATTTCATTTTTATTTTTTATTTGAGGATCAAGTGAACGAGACACGAAAACTCAATTTTTTTGAATAAAATAGTTTACGCCTGGTTTTAGCATTTTCAGGACTCAAGGAATATATTCCATTAGAATCTTGCTTTGAAGATTTTCTAACGTTTAAAATATATAAATTAAAATTCATGTATTTTCTACTGAAGTGTTCTATATGTTATAAAAGCTGGAGAAATCAAAGATAATAGGTTTAATAATTCGATAATATTGGATATTTAGTTAGACGGCTTTCTTTATATGATACTGTTTGGATTTTTCTTTTATATTGGTCTCTAATCAGATACAGCTAATTATTGAGGAATCATCTCAAATCGATTGATCATTATATTTGATAATATATTATCTATCATAATCATTTTTATCATTTTATACTTGTGTAAGGAAAAAATTTATAATTCTTTTAACACAAAGAAACGAATTTTAATTTATTTAGTATTTTTCTTTTCAAGCTCAAGTTTGAATTTTTGCTATAATTATGGTAGCGCTGAATGTTATTCAATTGTTATGGAATTAACAATTCTTATAACTAAATCAATATTTTTTTAAATCTTTCGTGCTACATCCCAAATGCAAATGCCTTTAGCGAGTCTTTTTAAAAGAATACCAATTTTGGTAATTTGTATTTTTTATTCAGTTTTAAACTTAAATCTATATAATTTGTTTATTTCAGATACATTTAATGGAAGAATATAATACTTCAACAAATTTCAAATGCAAATATTTTAAATCATCAGTAAGAGGTTGTATTGACCCGTTATAACAAAGTTGTATACAACTGTCATGATACAATACAGCTTTGAGGTCCAATAAAAAATTAATTCAATTATTTTTTATTTGAATAAAATTCGAATGCCTGAAAACTGATTAAATATATTTCTTATTGAACCTGAAAACCAAATTATTATGAATAATTTAATGAAATATTTCAAATAAAAAAAAAATGTTAGTTCTAACTCGAGTAAATTTTATTTGAAGGCTTTTAAATTTGAAGAAATTCAGTTATTTCTTAAATCAATTAATTTTAGAACGAACAATTTTATAAAACATACTAATTTGCAATACTTTTTGTTTGAATTCTGCTATTTCACAAATTAGAAATGCATATATGGAAGTAAACCAAGTTAGAGGTCTTTTAACTTTTGAATCAGCTAACCTTAAGCAGAAACAAAAGTCTTTCCAATATGAACAGGAATATAATAAAGAGATAGGTTGATTTTAAAATGATTTTAAAATTTGAAGCGTTCTGCTTTTTTAAACTAATTACTGATATCACACAGTTGCTGAAATTAAAATAAAAAAAAACCTTAATCCTGAATCTTTTAAACTTGAAAAATTTATTGTTCAATTCAAATTGAAATTGCAGTTCAATGGAAAAAATAGTTTTCTGGCAGCATTTAGAAAACATTGAAAATTTGACATTTTTGAAATTTGGGAGATCTTTAGCTTCAAAATTTTTAACTTTCTAAAGGTTTCATTCGAAAGCATATGATAACCTGCTTGTAATAATTTAAAGAGCTGATTTAAAACGTTGTGGTTCAAAATTAAATTTTATCCGCTTTTCAATTTTAAAACGACTTCGAGGACGAATCCAAAACTAAAAGCATCCAATTTATAGTGAAATGCTCACTTATAGTTTGTTAAAAACATAAAAACCCTTTTTTAAACATCCTAGATATTCGGTTTATTCATTCAGAAGATTCTTTTATTTGAACGTTGAAACCTTTGTACACTTTCGACTTTTAATATTCCCGATCATTCAAGTAAGTAAATGAATAAAATCTCAACATTCTGCTAGATTTTAATAAGGTGTACGGGTGAAAATAAAAAAGTTGGAATTATTCAATTTCAAATTTTCCAGAAAAAATTTATTTCTGAACAATATAAAATCCTTTTTTCATTTTCATAATAATTGATATATTTCTTTAAAAAAATAATGAGCGAGATGAAAAAGTAGTACCTTATTTACAATTTTTTTTTCAATCTAATGACAAATATCTAGTTTTATCCATTGAAAATATTTCTCATGTCGATATAATAATTTGACCCGCGTTTCAAACCTTCACATAGACAAATTTTTAAGGCTATTTAAAATTATTTAAGAATAAAAATAATGGTTTTATCGAATTCTTGTCTTCTTACAACTAACTTTACTCAATGAAAATAAATTTTGTTTTAACGAATGACATGGTTATTAAAAAAATTGTATTATTATAAAATATATTTGTCCAACACCCGCGATGGACGAAGTATTATGCGAACTCAGTGGGAGACGGCGATTCGACTCGATGCACAATATACTATTTCACGTGTGGGAATAATGTACCAATCGGTTGTTTTATAGGTGATAATCACATATCTTTATTAATATTTTTTTCATCAACACACCCCCAAAATATGAATCTTTTAATAATAAACCCATGTTACCGAATGACCCCGAACTGTGCTACGATCTTTTTTTTGGTTTCTGAAGCAGTTGTTTTGATTAAATACAGACACTTTACGTCTAAAAAAGTTTTCACATTTTGAAGAATAGGGGAGAACGGGGCAAGATGAGCATAGTTATTATTTTCTCTGAAATATTTGAAATCTATAGTAGTTCTTAAAAATGTAAGTGTTTCTATACATTCTGCGAACCTTCATGTATTAATTTCATGAATGATGAAGTGTTCAAAAAATAGTAATTACAATGAAAATATGAAAATTATAAGTTGTGCACATGTCTCAAATCGCCCCATGCTCCAGGGCGATACGAGACACGTATTGAGGCGAGATGAGACCCCTCAACTATTTATTAGTTTTATTCAATAGAAGATTATTTTTTGTGTTTTTCGGACACATAAAAGATTATTCAAAGTGTTCTGCAAATGAAAATGAGCATCACGACAATATATTATTGTTTTCACGATTGAGCAATACGATTATTTGCACCAATTCATGCTCTGTAAAATGTTCAACAAAGAATTTTGTAAGATAGAATTAAGTCTTATTACTTATGGGAAGGATTTTATGAATATTTGAAAGTATAAATGCACAAAATGGTCAATTATTTCAAATTTTTCATTATATATACTATAATTTTTCTAATTTAAAGTAAATAAATCAGAATCATTAAGACATGTTTTTCAATAAATGTCTTTATTAAAACCTGCTGTTGAATAAAAATTTATTTAGAACTTTTTATTTATAACATATTTCTAAGAATTTTTTTAAATTTTTTATAAACTGTTTTTTATAAAATTTATACCTAAAAAAATAATTTTGCACTTCATAAAAATGGAGATTTTTCTGAAAAATTTGAAGAAATAAATTTAAATATAAATTTTGGAAGCCTTCTGCAACTTGTCAGTGACAATGTAAATACAAATTTAATCTTGAGTATGCCAAAATAACATGTGGGGAAATAAAATTTATAAACAAACCCAATTGCAGATGTTCTGAGACTAGAATTTCATTATACTGCAGATTTTACAGTAGCAGCCATAGGCTCTTCTAACCACAAATGTCAGTATTTCTTTTGTAAGTTTTCACCATTGCAACTTTCCTTTAAATCTTTATTTATTTTTGAAAATTCCACTCAAAACGACTCAAATCTTGCATACAAAAACTTTTCTGCCAACTCCATAAAGAGGTTATGACAAGCAAGACAAGAGCGTCTCATCTCGCCCCATGAACCCGGCTCATTCCGCCCCAAATTACAATTATGATTAAAACTTCAATATTACCTGTATTTATTAATTAATTGTGTATAAATGCGTTAGTACATTCAAGTTCGATGAATAAATTTCACGACAAACCTTAGTTTAAAAATATTATCTGTTATTTCCAATTATTTCTTTTTGTTCTATGATATCATAGGAGAACAGGATTCATCGTTGAAATCTTAATCATTTTTATTTTTACTTAATTTTCCTTATATCAGTTTTTTTGAGAAATTCAATATCATATACTCCTGTTATTTCTGAAATGAATAGCAAAAAAAAAATTATATTTCAAGAGAAAATGCAGTATCTCATTTAATCCCGTATGCTCATCTCGTCCCGGTCTCCCTTAGTCAGTAATCTTCAAATGTTAACCAATTTAAGTTGGAAAATTAAACTCTTGAATCATGAAAGTTATGAAAAAATGTTTTGATGAAGCAAGATCTCGAGGCCATTTAAAAAGTGTATAATACTCTGTAATTATAATTTAAAAAAAAAAACAAAGAATAAACTTCATTTTGTTATTTATAAATTATTTTTGAACAAATATGTCTATTTAGCAATCAGATCTTAAGCTCTTTTGTAAAAGATATAACACCATAAATTTGAAAAAGCTAATCAGGGACATGTTACTGGAATGATATTTACTCATATTTAATCTTATAAATTTTGATGCCGATTAACGTAAAAATAATTTGGAAATAGGTTATTGTGAAGAAAAAATAGTTCTAATAAAACCCTGTAATTTAAAAAAATTATTCCGCTAGACACACGTCTATAATATTCCAGGGATATGATATTGTCAAATTTTTTATCTTCACCCATAGATCATAGTAGTAAAATTAATCAAATTATTATAGTTATTATACTTAGTAGAAAATATTTGTTAAATTATTATTAGTGAATTGCGAAAACTGAATTAATTTCGAAGTAGACAATACAAGAATACTCTCTAACTTATATAAGAAATAATTTATTCTTCTCCTCGGAATAAATTTTTCCAACTCATTTTCTCTTTCACGCTGAAGCATCTTCTGCGTTTTTGTAAATGCTAGAGTAATTTATGAGGAAGGCATTGTTCGGGCATAATTGTGCCAATCAGAAGCTGGATCTGCATTCTTTGCAGGTGAAAGAAATACGAAAACAGAATTTTAAAGGAACACATACTTACTCACACTATTTTAACTTGACCACCCTCCGCTATTTTCTTACAACCCCTTGCCCAAGGTGCATCCCATTATCTCTTGAGTTCCGTATAATTCTCGTCTTTGAAATTATTTCGAGATGCAAGGGAGGATTCCACCCTATACCACCTCACTCTCTACCACTCCCTTCTCCCTTCCCCTCGCCCGCGCTTCGTCTTTCAGAAACGCCTCCCTTCACCATCCCTTCAACATCCTTCCCTCCCTGCACTCTTGCATCCTCCCTCATCCCCTATTTCTATCGCACTTGCGCATACAATTCATACTAAGTATTAAGATTCAGCTTCTCACTCTAGTTCTCCAATTCTCCATCCCTCCTGAATTTACTTGCAACCGAGCCATCCCTGTTGTTGTTACCGGCCTCGGAAATTGCCGGCAAGTTTCTCTCGCGGTACGCCATTGAAATTCGCCCAATTAAATGCCCGGAAACCTCTTCAGTCCCTTCGGTTTATCTTTAAGCACCTTAAGACCATTTAAGAGACAATCTTAAGCAGACACTTAATCCTCAGAATAAAATTTTTCTCTATGAGAGATTAAATTCGAGAAATTTTTTTCTCAGCTCTTGAAGAGAGGAAAAACATAATAGCCTACCTCTGAAAGTCGAAATTAATCAGGTGAGACAAAATTTGTTTGATTTATTATTTTTTTTCAGAAAACAAAATTCCACCTTTTCGCAACAAATTTTTTTACTTTTTTATACCTGGGGAATTATTTTTAAAACTATATTCACCCCTCCCCTTCTTCGCAACAGATCATCACACAAGGCTTGAACCACCTCCCCCAGGGTGACATTAGATATACAAAAACGCACCCCCCCCCCTTAAGATCAAAATTTGTTCTTTGATTTCATTTCATAAACGCCTCAAATAAAACATAAAATATGCAAACATGATATTTTAATAGACTTCACAGCCCAAAGTTCTAGCTCTCAAAACAGGGATTATAGGGTTATATAAAAAAAAATAGGGGAATAAATTCTGTCAAATAATATTGATGTATGTACAGGTACCATATTTGATTCATTATGAAACGCTTATGATTATAAGCCGAAATAGTTAATTAAGTCAACCACAGTTGAATTTACTCAACAAGATGAGTTCTCAATGCAAAATTCAATAGTAGATATTTCACGACCCAGAAATGCATATACATCTGAAATTTGTACCTTGAATTAAAAATAAAGTAATAGTCCTAGCGAAAAACTAAAAGCAGCCCTGGATTCGTCTCAGCCATATCTCTAGGGATTTTGTTCATTTTTTCAAAAGTTATTTTTTAAATAATTAAATTGATATTAAACATTGTGCCTTCATTATAAACAAAAGTTTTAGTCGTATAGAAATATTAATGATATAGGCAGATTCCTCATTAACATATCTTTAAGCCTTTTTTTTCATTTTTGCAATAAACAAATTATTTAAACAATAACATTGTTATTAACATTTGTCCAGGTTTTTCAAGTTTAACGACAAAAATATTAGCAAAACATATACTAATACAAGGGTAAATCATTATGCAAGCTGCCAGAACCTTCACTTATCAATAATTAAGAAACTATCTATTATTTTTATTCCCTTCACGTTCCATTGTTCCATTGTGCCATTAAGGCACAATTTTCAAATCTATATGCTGCATGATGTAACGTGAAGGAATGAACGTGGAGGGAATAAAAACAATGTTTAAACTAACTTTTTTGCATTATTGTACATTTTTTTAAATTACGATACTTTAGGGTACGTTGTGTTTTAGTGAATAACTTTTAATTATTTTTTATAATTGTTTAATAAATTCATAAAAATTAAAAACTATATAATTCTTTTAACAATGAATTTAAAACAAAAATAAAAAAACGCGTGGAGATATTGCCGAGGTGAATATAGGGGTTTCTTCACTTTTTCGATAGGACTTATAGCTTTATTTATAATAAAGGCTCAATTTTCAAATCCATATGCTGCATGGTATAGCATCAAGGAGTGAACGTGGAGGGGATGAAAATAATAGATAGTTTATTGATTATTGATAAGTGAAGGTTCTGGCAGGTTGTATAATGATTTACCTTTGTATTAGTATATGTTTTGATAATATTTTGCGCTCAACTTGAAAACCCTGGAAAAATGTTAATAACAATGTAATAGTTCAAATAATTTGTGTATTTCAAAAATGAAAAAAAACTAGAGATATGTTAATGAGAAATCTGCCTATATCCTTAAAATTTATATACGACTAATACTTTTGTTTATAATAAAGGCACAATGTTATATAATAATAACATCATAATAACAATGTAATTGTTTAAAAAATGACTTTTTTAAAGAAAAATGGAAAAAGACCTAGAGATATGGCTGAGACGATTCCAGAGCTGTTTTTACTTTTTCGCTAGGACTATTACTTTATCTTTCATTCAAGGTACAAATTTCAGATGTACATGCATAGCTAACTTCTGGGTCGTGATATTTCAACTAAAAAAGATTTTAATTTTTCATGAAAAACAGTTAAAGTCAACCAAAGCAAAATAATTTTCCTCATATCTACGTAAATATTTTTAACCAAATAGTTACTTTTTCGTTTAAAAAAAATCATATTACCACTGAAACAGATTAATTTTAAACTAAAAAAAAAACGAATTTTCAACAAAAGGGTTGAGTTTTCAACCAGGAAATATTTTTAAATTAAGAAACATTTTTTAAAGGAATTTTTGAATGCAAGGTTTAAACAAAAAAGGTAAATTTTATAGAAAACAGTTGAATTTTCCACCAAATTGTTGAATTTTCTACCAAAATAATAGAATTTTCAAACGGAAAAGACGAATTTTCAACAAAATAATTAAATCCTCAACCAAAGCAGATTCATCTTTAAGCAAGTAGTGAGATTTTTAATAAAAATAATTACATTTCTATCAAAAAAAATGAATTTTGAAAAAAGAGTTGAATTTTCAAACCAAAAGGGCAAATTTTCTAGAAAAAAGTCGAATTTGCAAACGTTTGACGGTATTTTTCAAAAACTTTCAAAATTTTTTCGATTTTTACTGAACTGCTCAATACCATACGCACCCTACATTTGCACGCGTAAACATAAAGAAACTTCTCCAAAATTCATCAAGCTAATTGTTAGAATGTCACAGTTGATGAAAATGAGTAATTCAAAAAGAAAATCACCTGAAGTGATTGCTAATTTGAATTTCATAAAATTATACTTCAAAAAAGAAAATAAAGTGATTTGTTCTGTAATATCATTTATATATTCGGATACGTATCCTGATAGCAGACTTTGGTTGGATCTGGCAAAAAATTTTAAACGATTCATTTTGTATTGCATTTCTTAAATTTTTGCCTTTCAAATGCTTCTTAAGTGTTATAAGCATGTCAGTATTTTTCCAGTGTATATTAAGGAAAGAGCATAAGATACGCACCGTGCATTTCTTGAAATATACGGACAAAAAACAAACAGAAAAATTTGTAATTCAAGTAACTTTCAAAAATAACACGATTAAAAAGTTGGATTTGCCAAATCATACAAAGCAGAACATAATAGGGATTGTATTTCGCGCCTCTTCCTCGAGATCACCAAGTAGTACCCCCCAACTTCATGTCGGTACTGCCACAGGTTTAACGCCAAAACTAAGAAGTTTTTTCCCCTCTATACAATAATACCTCTCTGGTAATCTGACGCAACATTCATTCTTCTCATTTGTGTCGGTGTGTTCACTAGTGTTTTTTAGAAATGGGAAAAAGAAAACGTCATTATTCTTCTATACTTCGGATTCTTCGTCTTCTTCGGAGGAAGAAGATGTCCGAAAGAAATTAAAACGATTAGAACGTGAATTACGTCAGATAAAGAAGCGTAAACATCGCAGTAAGAAGCGAAGTAAGTATGGTGTGTTCTGTTGTTCTCAGGGCGTTATCTGTCCTTTAAGGTCTTTTAAGGTTAGCGTGTCGATTGAATCGATGCCTCAATTTTGTTTATTATTATAAAAATGAATAGCTTGTGGGATACAACCTGGGTTAGACTCAGAGTCAGGTCCAGTAAGAACAAGCCTGCTATATTTTTGCGACATGGGTTAGGCTCATTGTTACATTCAGTAAGAACTGATTCACCTTGGCTTTTATGCCTTTTTTTTCGTTACCTGGGTTAGGCTCAGTGTTATTTTCAGTAATAACTGAATCATTTTATTTGGTGACATGGGTTAGGCTCATTGTTACATTCAGTAAGAACTAAATTATCTTGGCTTTTTTCGTAACCTGGGTTAGGCTCAGTGTTACTTTCAGTAAGAACTGAATCATTTTGGTTTTTTTTTGCCTTTCCGCTCTTTCATAGTTTACAGTAAGGCATATTCTTTTTTCTCAGGATATTCGTCAAGTTCTGACTCATCGACGGAGGTCGATAACTGCTCAGATGATAGCAGATACTCAGAGCCTAAGGAACCTCATACTTCTTCTAAGAGTACAGAGTCTTCAGTTAAAGATAAATCTGGTGATCCTAAGGACCCTCCATCTACCGAGGCACCAAGAGGTTTAGAAGAGAATATTCTTCAGGCTATTGGAAAACGACTCTTAAGTGACAAAGTCACTATAGCTCCAATTCATACAGATATCGTCGTTCGTTGGAAGGATATACTCAAAGAAGGTCTTCCGAAGGAGGAAAAGTTGGATCTCATTAAGAAATATCCACAGCCAGAAAACTGCGTCTTTGTTGAACC
>CAKNYM010046306.1:43805-72408 GCA_932195095.1 Andricus curvator
GTCGCTCGTATTCTGGTAGACCTTCAAAAAGGCGAATCTTTTACCAGGAAATCTTTAATACTTTCCAATATCAATGCCTCATTTAAAGAAGTGTTGAGTTCTGCAACCATTGACGAATGGCTTTTTGGCAGCAAACTGGAAGAAAGCATGAAAACAGCTAAATCTCTTGAAAAGACCAGTAAAGATTTGAAGCTGTCCAAAAATACTGGTACTAGTTCAAAAAACTCGAAGGGCCCGCCTCGTCATCGTCCATATACTCCACACTCGAGCAAACAACGGTCATCGATGCCGAGCGGGCAACAGAAGCAGAGTTATCGCTCCACGAAGTTCCACAAACCCCAGACGTACTCAGGGAGATATCCTCGCAAAGGGAAATATTAGAAGATGTAAGTATCTTGACTGGACGGTTAAAGTTTTTTGCCAATGCCTGGGAGGAATTAACTTCAGATCAGGTCATTCTAAGATGGGTTAAGGGATATGAGATACCTTTTAGTAGACCTGTTGTCCAAAAGTTTATACCTCGAGAGCCCTCTTGGACTGCAAAAGAGATAGAGCAGATCACTTTCCACTTAAATAAATTATTAGATAAGAACGCTATTAGAAGATGCGAATTTTCAGAAGATCAGTTTATTTCGGAAGTTTTTCTTGTTCCAAAGCCTGATGGCTCCTCAAGGTTAATTTTGAACCTTAAGCGTCTTAATTTGTTTATAGTTACGAGTCATTTTAAGCTTGAAGACGTCAGGACGGCAAAAAATCTAATTTCAAAAGGATCTTACATGGCAACCTTAGATTTTCAAGATGCTTATTATATGGTTCCCATTGCTGAGAAGCATACTAAGTTTTTAAGGTTCTATTTCTTAGATCAGCTCTTTGAATTTCTTTGTCTTCCATTCGGTCTAAGTGTAGCCCCATTTGTTTTCACAAAGATCATGAAACCAGTTGTTTCATTTTTAAAGAAATCCGGCTACTGTTCGGTAGTTTATTCAGATGATTTTTTGTTAATTGGAAGATCTTATGAGGATTGCTTTTTTAATCTTACAAAAACTATCTCTCTTTTAGAAAAGTTGGGGTTCATTATTAATAAGGGAAAAAGTAAGTTGATTCCATCAAAAACATGCCAATTTTTGGGAGTAATAATCAATTCAGAGAAGTTTTTGATTGAACTTCCAAAAGACAAAAAAGATAGGACGTTAGATCTTATTAAAAGATTTAGTCGTCTGAAGAAATGTAGAATACGCGATTTTGCATCCTTCATTGGAACACTGGGTCTTTGCTGTTCAGCAGCTAAATATGGTTGGGCCCATGTTAAGGATTTGGAAAGAGAAAAAATCAGAGCCTTAGAAAAATGCAATAACTCTTTCGATTCTTTAATGATATTACACGATGATATAAGACAGGATTTAGATTGGTGGAAGTCAAACATTATGTTTTTAAACAATCCCATAAGAATTTCAAAGTTTGTTTTGGAGATTTTTTCCGATGCTTCAAATTCAGGTTGGGGAGCCTGCTGTAAAGAAGAAAAGATACACGGTTTTTGGAATTCTAAAGATCGCACACATCACATCAATTACCTGGAGATTCTCGCATCGTTTTATGGTCTAAAGTGTTTCGCTAAAGGATTTAAGGACTGCAGTATTCTTCTCAGAATCGACAATACGACTGCAATTACCTATATTAATAGGATGGGTGGAACTCAAAGTAAGAAAATTAGTCATTTAGCTAAAGAGATTTGGAATTGGTGCGAAGCTCGTCAGATATGGTTGTACGCTTCGTACATTCGATCTAAAGATAACTTCCAAGCGGATTTTGAGTCTCGACGTTTGGAACCTGAAACGGAATTCGAGCTCTCAGATTCTGCCTTCCAAAAGATAAGCACCACTTTTGGAGTCCCTGATGTTGACTTATTCGCTAGTAGAGCGAATGCTAAATGCGATAGGTATGTTTCTTGGAAAAAAGATCCCGGATCAATGTGTATAGATGCCTTTACGATCGACTGGTCTCCATTCTTCTTTTACGCATTTCCACCTTTTGCTTTAATTTTAAAGGTTTTGCAGAAAATTTAAATTGAGGGTTCTCGAGGTATTCTCGTTGTGCCAGATTGGCCTTCTCAGCCTTGGTACCCGCTCTGCATGGAAATGTTTGATCCTAGTCCTATAATTTTTAAACCAGACATTTATCTACTTCACTCTTCTGACAGAAATCCACACCCTCTGTGGCCTCAGCTTTCCCTGGTTGCTGGAACTTTGTCAGGGAAGCGTTTATGAAGAGAGGCATGTCTGCAGAGACGGTCAAGGTAACAACGTCCTCCATCTCAAAATCAACACTTCGTCAGTATGAAGGTCCCTTGAAAAGGTGGTACGAATTTTGCCAAAAGAAAGGTTTGGATCCGTTCGAAGCTAATATACCAGAAGTTCTTAGCTTCCTTACAACTCAATTTGAAAGAGGAGTTTCTTATGGTTCCATAAATTCCTATAGATCTGCGTTAGCCTTAATTTTGGGTTCCGATATATCACAGGACCCAGGAATTAAACGTTTTTGCAAAGGGACATCAAAACTTCGTCCACCCGCGCCTAAATACGATTCTACGTGGGATCCTAAGGTTGTGCTTGATTACTTATCTAAGTTTTCTCCAAATCTAGACATTTCTTTGGAGAACTTATCTTATAAACTCGTTACACTTCTTGCTTTAGTGACAGGTCACAGAATCCAGACTTTATCACTTATTGATTTAAATAACGTTAGAAAGATAAGTTCAAAAGTGGTGATCCGTATTCCAGCGCAAATTAAAACTTCAAATCCGAAGACGAAGCAACCTGTGCTCACTCTGCCATTTTATAGCGATAAAAGGATTTGCGTAGCTTCAGCTTTGGATGCCTACATCCAAAGAACAAAAGTTCTTCGAGGGAGTCATACTAGTTTATTTATTTCTTTTAAGAAGCCTCACAAAACAGTGGGTAAACAGACACTTAGTCGCTGGATAAAACGAGTTTTGCGAGACAGTGGAATTGATACGGATATCTTTTCCGCACATAGCACACGTCATGCATCAACTTCGGCAGCTAAGCGTTGTGGTGTCAACATTGATACAATAAGAGCAGCCGCAGGCTGGTCTAAAGACTCGCAAACGTTCTCAAGATTTTATGACCTAAATGTAGCGATTGATCAGAGTTTGTTTCCGAATACAATTTTAAGTTTGTAAAAGTTTCATTAAAGGACTTGTCTAAAAAAAAAAAAAAAAAAAAAAAAACAACTGTTTGCCGCAACGTTACTTTGAACATCTACTTGGTGATCTCGAGGAAGAGGCGCGAAATACAATTCATCGATTAAACGAACTTACCTGTAAGTGAAGTTCTATCGGGATTGTATGAAGAGCCTCTTCCGAAGAGATCACTCCCACCCCTTTTTATTTTATTTTAAACCCTTCGGCTGTTTTTCTCAGCCCCCTATAGTTGCGGCAATGCTTTAAATAATGAATGTTGCGTCAGATTACCAGAGAGGTATTATTGTATAGAGGGGAAAAAACTTCTTAGTTTTGGCGTTAAACCTGGGGCAGTACCGACATGAAGTTGGGGGGTACTACTTGGTGATCTCTTCGGAAGAGGCTCTTCATACAATTCCGATAGAACTTCACTTACAGGTAAGTTCGTTTAATCGATGAATTATATTAATTACGTATGAAAGCATATGATCGAAAAGCTCTAAATTGTGAATTATTAAAAAGGTTTACACTCAAAATTAAAGATTAAAATCCAAAATAGCGAGCAGAATATATTATTTGACTCAGAAAACATTTAAACTCAAAGTGAATTTAACTGCATTTAAATCAATTTTTGGAAATTAAATATTTGAAGGTCATTCAATTTACAGACAAGAGGAATTTATCTTTTCAATCAAACTAATTTTTGTTTGAAAAATGTAAATGAATCATGGAGAAATCAAATATGTGACTCTTTGAAACTTCAATGAAATTCAAGCAAAGGGATTTTCGTAAATTCAAATAATTAAAATGAGAATCCAAGCTACCATACCTCTAATCTCGAATGCTGCTAATCCTTTGAACCTACCAAACTGTTCAATGATAGAAAGCTTTGAATTTCTAAAATACTAAAAAAAATTAAAATTACTGTTTTTAAATATTTTCATGTCGAGTGACTCAAATTCAAATATTAAATTAATAATAACCTTAAATCCTTTCAAATATGAAGGCAGGTTCGCTGCATATTCCTTAAGCGAGCTCATTCTCGTCGAAGTGGATGCAGTGGATTATTTGTCCGCTTGCCGGGTTACGTTTGACAAATTATTAGTACAAGATTGGATGCATGCTTTACAATTATGCATATATGTTTACCCTATTTTCCCAAAGCTTCTACGCTTTGAGAAATCATATTCCTCATGAAACTCGAGCTTCATATTTGAGATTAGTTCCAGTGGAATTTAAAGTAAATTAATCTAAATTCTAAAAGGTTAATATTTTTGTCCATTTCAAAAAAAAGTACTGATAGATGAACAAACTTCTTCTCTGCTTCATCTGCACGAAAAAGCTAGGGCTTCAATATTGTTTCAGGTCATTTTCTTAAAAACCCATTTTGAACTTCACTTGTGTTCACTCTTTCGATCAATGACATAACTGAAAAACAATTGAATTTCTTTCAATATTCATTTGCTCAATATAAAAAAATTATGATTTCATTTTGTTTCAGTACATTTTCACGACGTTTCTTTGTTCAAAATGAAACTTGTTGAACGACGCACTATATGTAGTGTTTTGTTTTCAGAATCAACCTGAATTTTCACATTCGAAATGTTTGAAAATCTTGACGTCAAAAATCCAGATTCTTAGGAAACAATTAACAAAATCACGGAGAAAATGTATTCATTGAAATTTACCCAATTATATTAATTATAACGCAAAGTAATATAAATTTTTATTAAATAAATGATATAATGTGTAACTTCCTGTGAAATTAACTATTCACTTCAAAGGAAGTATAGATCGCAGAATTTTGTCAGAGATTTTCACTTTTATTAGGGGAGGAATTACACGACAGTAAGGTAAAATAAGAGCGCTAGAGGCGTCAACATTCTCAGGGCTGAAGTTTAAAGCCAAATCCCCCGTCGAAACTTAAATAAAATTTGAATTCGAATAATTTTTGTAGGAGTTTAGAAAAATATTACTTAAATATTGCATAAATAAATATTGTTTATTAGGTTATTAAATAAAAGCAGAATATATTTTAAATTGAGGTGTAAAGAAACGGGTATTGAAAAAACATCGCAACGGCGCTGGAAAACTAACTCCAAGGCCAGTTTCATGTATTATATTAAATTAATGCTGTAAAGGCTTATTTGTTTATATTTCTGATCCAATTCTTTGAAATTTATATTGATTTCATTTTTAAGTTTTAAATGTTCAATTTTAATAGCAACATTTCAGAATAAAAGATTTTCAATTGGTAAAGTTTGACTGTTTGACTGTTCTAAGTTGAATAACAGGGTGGCCGCTTTAATCGAGAAAAAAAATTTCCAGCCATTTCACGTTGCGCAAAAATTGTGTACGGTCAATGAAATTAAAAAATTCCAACTCTTAAAAGTGCATCTTTTTCATTTAAAATCGAAGCTTAAAAAATTTTCAATTCAGAAATTTTTAATTCAAACGCATAATAATTTACACGTAAAAAGTGGAGCTTATACAACTCTCCAATTGGACAATTTGACATTAAATTCCATCAAACTGCAACATTTTTATCTTTTATAAATTGAAAATTTCAAAGATTTATGAATAAATATAAATCCACGCTATGCAGCCACGGCCTTCTTTTCAAATTAAAATTGTGAAATTGAAATTTTTCATACATAAGTCCTGTTATGTTGAATTATTTCAATTTGAAATCTTTCAAAATAAAAATCAGTCAATCATTATGTATACATTAAAATTCAACACTTTCACTTAAAAATTAAAACTTGTTGAAATAAAATAATTGAAATTGTAATTGTTAAAGTTGAAATTTTAGTGATTCAAGGCTTTCTATTTTTTTAAATTCAGTTTCGAATTGTTTATTTTTGCATATATGATTTATAATTGCTAATTTTTGATGGACAGATAGATATTGCTGATTAGTAAGAAATTGTTCTTCTTTTAATTAAAAAAGTTCAGATTGAATGGGTTACAAATGGAATATTTTTGACTAAGAAAAATTTGATTAGGATTTGAAATTGAACAAACAAATTTAACTATGAATATATGAATTAGAAATTATTTAAAAATTGAAAATAGTTTATAAAGTTTCAATCGGACGTTAAAATTTGTGTAAGTACTGGGACTTTTGAATCGAAAAAGTTCAATTTTCAACATTAAAATCTGTAAATTGTTTAAGTTTGAGCAGATTCAGAATCGTCTTGTAAAATCAGTTATTGTTCCATTTTTAACATTCGAACTACAGTACAGGTTTAAAAATCAGTAATTTATTTATTTTTACTGTTGATCAACCTCAAAACTTTTTTTATCAAAAATTTTCAAATCAAACGCTTTTAAGTTTTAATTGTTTAAATTTTCAGAACTGCATATAATTTCCAGTTAATTTCCCGGTTTCCTGGGACATTGGCCGCCCTCAGTAAGTTAAAAGTAACACCTACATTATTATACAATCTTGAGGATAAAATCGTTTTCAAAACGTAGAACTCTCATCAGTTTTAAATACAAATTCTTCAAACGTGAATATATTTGAATAAAAGAGATGGTAAATTTCCGCGCGTTAAATTGAAAAGCTTCATATTTTAGTTAAACAGTTATAAGTTTGCAATTAAAACATACGAAATGAAATAACGTCTGATCAAAGATCCGTGCATTAATATAGATACTTTTCCAGAATTTTAAATAATTCAAAATTCGAAGCATGCATAAGTGTGTAGACCATGCAGAATTTAAAAGATTAAAAATTGAACAATTCAAGGTTTTAAGTTTAATTTTTTTTTTTATAAAAATGATTCAGTTTCAAACTTCGGAATTGTTCAATTTTATTTACAACGTTTCGTACTTTACACTGTTCAATATTAAATGCAAAAATTAAATTAAATTTTTATTTTAAATACTATACAATTTTTAACAGCCGATATTTTCTTTCTCGATATTCCATGTGTTAGGTTAGTCGTGAGGCTTAGTTGTTAGGGATAGAACCCATTAAACGTGGGTTAGGTGGTTCAAAACCCGCCATAGTATTTTAGATTTTTAATAGCGTTAATATATTTAAAAGCGGGCGATTATATCCCGTGCAGAAATTTCAGAGTGGCCCTGGTCGGGGCCAGATCTGGCAAAATCTGGCCCCAATCGGGTATCCCAGTTAGGGCCAGACTCGAAATGAAACGTCTAATCCGATCAGGGCCTGACTGGGGTATCCATAAGGAAGGCCCGATCTGGCCCTGAACAGGCCCCTTCTAATTTTTATTTATAAGAATATTATTTAAATATAATTTATTTAATAAAGAAGTGAACAATTAATTAAGAATATTAAATATTATATAAATATTCTGAAGCTTGTCGTTATATTCATGTATTTTGTTGAAAATTCATCTTTTTTGATAGAATATTAATCTTCTTGGTCGAAAATTTATCCTTTTTGTTTAAAAATGTAAGAATTTTATTAAAAATTGGTATTTTTGCTCAAAGTTAATTTTTTATCAGAGTTTTGATCTGAAAATTTAACTATTCTATTTTCAGTTTATGAGATAGAAATTTGACTATTTGGTAGGAAATTTAAGAATTTGATCGAAAAGCCGTCTTTTTGGGTAGAAAATTATTCTTGTTTGTTGAAAGTTCAATTTTTTGGTTGATAATTCAACTATCTTGTTAAAAATTCATATATTTTGTTGAAAAGTCATATCCTTGTGGGTATAAAATTATTCTTGTTTGCTGAAAGTTCAATTTTTTGGTTGATATACAACTAGCTTGTTAGAAATTTATCTTTTATATTGAAAATGATCTTTTCTGTTGGAAATTTATTTATTTTGATGTCACTGTTTTCTATAATATTAGACTTTTCAGATTAAAAACTTTACTCTTTTATTGAAAAATCAGCTTTCATTGTAAAAAAGTTATCTTTCTTGGATGTAAATAAACTTTTTTGATCAAGAATCAACTGCTTTCTAAAAAATTTGTTTTTCTTCTTGACAATTCTAATATTTGATTGAACTTTAATCTTTTTTGTTTGAAAATTCGACAATTGGCTTGAAAAGTTTTTTGGCACGTGGAGCAACGTATAAAAAACTGAGGTTATAATACCAAAAAGTTGTCGACGCTTTCTCGAAGTTCACTGTCGGAAATCTTATAGAGCTGGATGCTCGTTGCCAAATAATCGAACGGAAGACTAATCGAATACATTCGAGATTAGCGCGGCAAATTCAAATCTAACTAATTATAAATTCTAACCAGATTTAAAAAATGCCTGCGATAATAAATACTAACTTGATAATTGTATATTTATATTAACTAATTTAATGCGGCCGTAAACATACATTTTTAGACATTTTTTTCAAATGAATTTAAGCTTTTTTTAGTTTTTTCTCGTTTCTTATATTCTTTGCATATGAGAAGTAAAATTTAACTAATTAATTGTAGGTTAGTCACTGAAATGAAAATTAGTTGAATATTCACTAATTAGGACAGGGAGTAATTTTAAATTTAATTAATTCTCATTTTCAAACTAACTATAAATTAACAGTGGGTAGCCCAATGTGGCCCCGACCAGGACCACAACAGTAGCCATGATCAGGGCCGCATTGAGCTAACCCGATCGGGGCCACGTCGGGAATCAGGGTCAAATTGGGCAATTTCTCCACGGGATTCTACGTAATGTACTGTAATTCAATGTAATTATTTAAGTTAAATTGTGTATCTGTACCAACAATATACTTATAAATTGTATTATATGTGTGAGTAATTGTGTGTAGTAGTGGGATGACCTTCCACAGAATCTGGTTGTAGCAAGAATGTTTTTTCTTTGCTGGCGCACGAAACTTTACATGACTGGGATGCAGCATTCACATATTCAGATAGGTAGACTTTGTTTTCTTTGATTGAAACTGTACCTAACATTTCGGCTCATTTTACCTAACTGGTAGATAATTGACATCTCATCCTACCCAACTGTCATGTAATCTTTATTATCTAGTTGTATTATGTCTTACTGAATCGCGAATTAAATTATAATGAGTATATATTTATAATTCATATTTTCATATCAAATATTCTCCGTGATGTTTTTCAACATATTCTTTCACAGGAATACGTACAAATATTAGGATTTCTGAAACAAAAAGGTAATTTTAAAATACGTGGCAGCATGCTCTTTTTCGTGATGTGCACGTCATTCAGCAATGCTACAATATGCATAAATCTCGATTACGTTTTAAAAAATAAGCCGAAACCCCAACTGAAAAATTATTTTCCGAAACGACAGAGTTTCATTTAATCCACAACGAATATGCAAACTTCATTGTCGCGAACTACAGCATTGTCATGTAAAGGTTACAAATATAATTTTGAATGCTAAAGTTACGGTCGCGCTATTATTTCTCTACAAAGCAAGTCCGGCTTTAGTACGACGAGATGATAAAGGTACAGTTTCTCCTGGATCCCTATTTCCATTCAATTATAGCTGAAGCATGAGATATGTTGAATATCCCTCCGACTCTCGAGTACTTCACAATATTGTAATTACTCAAATTCTGCATTATAATACTTTCAGAGAATATGTGGGCACTTCAAGTTCAGGATTAAATATGAAGAATGGAAACAAAAATTTCAACATTTTCCTCTCTATTAAATCAATTCTTTACGGAAAATCCGACGCAGAGATTGAGAAGAATTTTTATTCTACTGTATCTTATATTATCCCGTATCCCGTATTATCACAACGGAAAAACATGTATTTTCACATCAGGTTAGGTGCCGTGCATAAACTACGATACCAATTTTACGATACCGTAATTTTGTCTTTATCCCCTCTGGATGTAACGTAGCCATTGACTAAACACGGATTACACTCTATTTTGTGTTTTTTTCCCGTTTCTAGTGAAAAATAAAGATATTAAAATATCAAAAAATCATAAACTCGAAATGCTTCCAAAACAGGGAAAATAGGGTGATTGTTCACGCAAATAAAGAAATAATAGAGGAATAAATTCTTTTATGTAACGCAGGCATGATTTACGCGTTTTATTAGCGCCTGTTTAGTTCTGAAAGTGGCCGTTTGCACAACAAGAGATGCGAGAGCGAATGCGCATGCCAGCAGTACCATAATGCGTCATTATATTTCTAGGAGTAATATGGGCTCATAATTGTACTGCGCACATGCGCATTCACAGTTGACCGTATACGATTATGGCCGTGACAAACTAACCTCAAACTTCAAACGTGATGAACTGTTAAATCACACTTTTGTACATTATATACTATTAAATAAAATTTAAATATAGGTACCATATTGTATTCAATGTAAGACACTTAAAATTTTTGAAATTTTGAGTCGAAATATATTATCTTTCTAACAAAATACTCAAACTTTTAAGAAAAAAGATAAATTTTTGACAAGAGAGTTAAACTTGTAACCAAGTATTTAAATTATCAAGCCAAAAATACGAATTTTTTCGAAGACCAGTGACTTTTTAACGGAAAAATTAATTTTGAATCAAGGATGAATTTTCAACAAAGAAAGTTAACTTTTCTCTCATCAACGATGAATTAATAAATTAATTCATGAATTTGTAACAGAATAGTTAATTAAATAACAAAATAGTTGAATTTTCTTCCAACAAAGATGCATTTTCAAGCGTATGGTCGAATTTCCAAACAAAAAAGATTAAAATTCAAACAAAACAGTTGCATTTTCAACCAAATACTTGAATTTTCATGTCAAAAAGCAGAATTTTCAAGAAGATAGTTGAATTTTCAACCAGAAAAGTTTATTTTCCGAAACAAAGGATGACAATAACAAAATTGTTAAATTTTCAATAAAATGCTCAAACTTCCAATAAAATAGTGGACTTTTTAACCAAATACGTGAATTTCTAACATACATGCATTTTTAATCAATTAGTTGAATTTTCAACTGAAAAATATAAGTTTTAAACTACTTTTAATAACGAAAACGTCTATCTAACCTCAATAAAATAGTTGAAACCTCAATCAATTAGATGAATTTTCAACAAAGAAGTTTAATTTTCTACCTAAAAAGAGGAATTTTCAACAAGGAAGGTAATTTTCAATCAAGAAAGATGAATTTTTAACCATATAGTTAAATTTTCAACTGGAAAGGATAAGCTTTCGACCAAAAATGGAATCGTATGGTTTTAAATTTAAGAATCAATTCTCAACAAAAAAAAAAACGAATTTCTGAGCAGATGGATTTAAGAAAAAAAAATAATTTCTAAAAAAATAGTTGTATCCTCAACGAAACAGATGAATTTTTAAAAAACAAGGATATTTTTCTACCCAAGAAGAGGAATTTATAAGAAAAGTACATGCATTTTCAACCAAATAATTAAATTTTCAACCTATAAAGGATACATATTCTACCAAAAATGGAATAGTTCAATTTTCATAAAAAAAATCAATTTAAAGAAAAGAAACGAATTTCAACAAAATAGTTAAATTTTCAGTCGAAGATGTGAATCTTTAATGAAATGAATTTTTTTAGAAGTAGTTCAACTTTCAACAAGTAGTTTAATTTTCAACCAGAAAAGATAAATTTTCATCTAAATAGTTCAATCTTCAACAAAGATTGAATTTTTCACTAAGACGATTAACGCTCTGAGAGAAAAGATGAATTTCGAATAAAATTGTTGAATGTTGAAGTCAAAAAGAAAAGTTATCTACAAAACAGTAGAATTTTTAATCCCAAAATATAATTTTTCAACAGAAAGTTTAAATTTCTACCAAAAAGTTGCATTTTAAAATTAAAAGTTTAATTTCTAATCAAATAGTTTCATTTTCTTTTAAACTAGTTGAATTTGTACCAAAAAAGGTAATTTTCAACCAAATAGGGAATGTTTGCTGAAATAATGAATCTTCTTCCAAAGAAATGATTTTTTTTTTGTAAAGTAGTTCAACTTTAAACAAAGTGGTTGATTTTTCAATGAAAACATACTGAAATTTGAAATAAAAAACAGTTGAATTAAACATCATTTAACTGCATTAGTCTCCGCTAATAAAAAAAAATTATTTTGAAATGAAACTTACATATTCAGTTTAATATTCGTATAGAAAAAAATATCACGAAAGTACGATTGTGACATTTCTGTCCATAAATGGATAATCGTTTCTGGTATTTCTCCTGGGCATGACAGCAAACTCAATTCTTGATAATTATAATTTATTATTAGTATACTTACAATTAAAATAAGTTTATTGAGTAAATAATAGTTGAAACTATGATTATTTGACAAAAATCACAAAAGCTTAAATTATTATGTAACATTTTTTTTATCTCTGATATTCCGTGATATTCGTTCGATGGGTACAAGATGTTCAATCTTAATACCTTAATCCTAAAATTGATATCTTTTCCGATAGACTCCTTAAATCACAACTAAAAATGAGCTTTTTAATAACTAATAATTGATAGTATTTTTTTATTTTATTATTTGAAATAACCAAAATTTAACAATTTTACTAATCTAAATGAACAAGCAAACACAAGCTTTAACTTAAAACAACTGCGAGACAGTCGCAGAGCGGCCAATTTTTAAAGCGACATTTTTCGCAATTTTGCGATTATCTACTGTTGGTGATCTACTTTTGGAAAATGTAATTTTCAATAAAAAGTTCATTAAACTTCAAGCTTTGATTCTAATGTATAAACATGCCATACAAATGTTTCATCAAGGTAAAAGTATAAATAAAGAAGAGGCAAACATTTGTTTTTCAGGTTAAAAATTAATTTTTTGCTCTGAAACATTAGTTACTTATAAAATTTCAATGAAACTTCGTCAGAAAATATAGTATCCTTGATGAAATGTTACACTTACAAAAATAATGAACATTTCTTGTCAGTTTTCCAGTTAATTAAGATTATCTACTCTAAATCGTTATTCAGTGTAGGGCGGTTACCCCTATTTACTAACAAGGATAAATATATGGAACAAATGCTATATTAACATTTTTGTATTTCAACTTTTCTAATTTCTTGAAGATTGCGGTATTTTTTAGGTAAATAAGATATAATTTCCATTTAAACCAAGGACATTCACGTTTAAATTCATTAATATTTTCTCAACTTTCTTACATATTTATTCAGAACAATATATTGTATCTTAGAATCACAAAAATACATAATTATACAAAAAACCTGTTTCTTTGTCTCCAAAAAATATTTTGTATCATTTAGGGTACGTTACTTTGGACCAAGGAATCACATATTTCAATTGAAAAAATTTACATCAGCCGATGGACAGTAACTTGTTTCAAGGAAATATTTGTTTGATTTAGAATTGCATTGGCTATATCAACATTCCTAATTTTTAAACTGAAATCTCTTATTTCTTTCAATAAATAACAACGTTCCTTCGGTTAGATAATATTTCACTGACTGAATTCACATTTAGACGGGAAATCAAAAACAAGGAAAAAAGGCTAAGTTTCTTTAGAACACGGGATAAAGTAGGAATTTCAAAGTTTTTAAGTTATTCAGCTGATGTTAATTGATATTTAAAGGGTAACAATTTACTTAGAAGATGTTGGTTTTTTTCGGTATATGGTCCATTACTATTTCCCTATTTCAAATTAATTGAAAGAATCCATATGTATAGTTGGTTTGATCCATGATAGTATCCTCTCTCTGTATGATTAGCTGATGTTAATTAATGTTGATCAGGTAAGAATTTAATTAAAAGATGTTGGTTTTGTTGGTATACTGGTCCATTAATATTTCCCTGTTTTCAATTCTTTGGAAGAATCCATCTGTATAGTTTTTTTTCATTGTTGTATCTTCTTCCAACCATGCTATTGACTTTTTCTGTATACTTGTCCCATTTCGGGCCAATATTTGGACTATTATGGCGACAAAACCAAAATCTTCTAATTTTTAAGTTATTATTGAACTGTACCGTTGCAGGGCCATCTTTCACAAAATTTGCAAAGTTTGTTTAAATTTATCATCAGGAAACATACTAAACGTTATCTAAGTTCGTAAAGTTACTCCTCCCAGCACCCACCCCCTTCACTGTTACTAACCACAGTTTTTAGCACGAACCTCTCCCTTCCACAAATTGGTAACGTAGTTAATGGACTGCCCATTAACAAAACCGAAATTATTAACTCTTTACCTCAGCAATTTCCACTTGGATTGGTTGAGAGATAAGAATTTATTAAATTCGTGCAAAGAGGCTATTGAGTATTGACTTACCGATCCTTATAACTGGTGGTAGAGACATGGCAGTGGTGACCAAAATAACGATAACGACGAACAGTAGGGCCATTGTGTCCTAAAGCTAACGTCACTTGCGCGCACTATCGCACACTCTGGACTATGACATTGTTCCAGACTTGATCGAACGGACTTGAAACAAAATCACCAATTCAACTAATCGAACCGTGAAAATTCCCGTTGCCGTCTCGATCAACGACAGTTTAACTCCGAAACGGACACCCTTTCTCCCTCGTCCATCGTGTCCTCTGCAGAGAAGATTGTTCCAAATCATCCGAATATTTATCTGAAAACATAAGAAAATATCTTCGATGAAAAAAGTATTCAGTATGGGTAATGTATAGCTATTTTTGTATTTTTGTCTCAGGCTTAAGATGGTTACAGCCCAATATGTCGAAGGCAGTTTTTATTAAAGTTGGATTTTTGAATAGTCTGCATGTTGCTGTCTGCGTATATATCATTAGTTACGGACGCATTTTTGTATTGCAATCAAGTGATCTGATAAGAGCAGTGTACGTAATTTGACATATTGGGCAAAACCTGGTTCTTACATCATTCACAGACAGGGTTGCCGCCAAGTGGATTATTTAAAACCACCGATAAAACAGAGGCCTGTCCACGAATCCTTGTCACTGCTAAAGTATCATTTAAGTGAGTATGAGTATGTTTATCGCCGATGAATCTACTTCATTGGCCAAGGAACTGTGAAAATTTTACTTCACCAAGATGGGTTTTGAATCAGTTTATGAATTTAATCACATCAAGTAGTTACCAGCGGCTGCATCCGACTTTATTAAAGGTACTCGAATTCGTCTGAACATTTGGCTAGGGGAGAGGAAAACTGCAGAAAACTATTTTCCCGAGTCGAGCTGGTTTTCCGACTGTCGAGTTTGAAGAAAGTAGACATTCGATGGACCTGGACCATCGAATTTACACAGTCATGTATAAATACGCAACCTAGTCGTAAATCGCAAACGGTCACCCATCCGAGTGTAAGCCGCGCTTGAAGTAGCTTGACGCCCGCGACTCTTCCTCTGTGGGTAATGTAATACGCCTCATGATGAATTCAAGCGCGAAAAGACAATAAAATTAAAGTTCAATCATTTGTATCGAACAAAGGATTTCCTTGATTATACAATAGATTTCCTTTTTATTATTGTTATTTCAAAAATCAAAATTCCTCCTTTTTTAGAAGCGAAAAATGTATTCTAAAGTCAAGTCGAATCTTCGAAATCCGACTTATTCGAATATGCAAATAATTCGAAGTTCGAAGATGCGATTGGACTTGGATGAGATTTTTGGTAAAAAAGAACGTTTTAAGTTGAGTGACTGTAAATGTCAATTCAATAATTATGTTTAAAATTAAACTGTAGTTGGATAATTGAAAATTAAGCAATAATTGATTTCACAAGGCAATTATAAATCTGTTCAAAATCAAACAATTTACCGATTTTAAAATTAACTATTAATAGATTCATAATTAGGCGGTTTTATTCTCAATTTCCAATCCAATTAAAATATTGTCTCAGTTTAAAATATTCCATTTTGACCCGTTTAATTAGAAATTTTCAATGAAAAAATGTATTTTTTAAATATTTATCAATATTTGACTGTTCATTTGAAATGAGGAATTATAAATCAGATATTGAAAACTAAAAAATTTGAAACTTAATTAATAATTTGAAGCGACTTAAAATAAAAATAATTTAACTTATAATTTATAATGTATCTAGTATTGAAAAAAAGTGTTAACTAATCAATTTTTAATGATTCTATAATTTAAAATTCTTCTAATGAAATAATTAAAAAATTTTGCAATTTGTTGATTTATTCTTCAATTTAGGGCATTGAAAATAATAGAATGGACTTATATTTTTTAACCAGGAATCTTTAAACTGTTCAATTCATATGTATTCAATTTAAAATTGTTCAATTGAAAAATTTTAAAAGCTTCCATTTTATAGGTGTGAATTATTGGGCGTTTGAATTTCAAAATTTTGGTTAAACACTTTTTTAAATTCCAATTTCAAAAGAATTAAATTCAAATGAATTCCACTTTGAGTGCTCTAATTTGCAGTTCAGTTTTCATTATTTCAAAATAAAAAGAAATCAGCTATAAGAGTTCGTATTTCTTAATTTCAATGACCGAAAGGAATTTTTCTAAATCGGGGAAAAACCGAGAAGTCACCGAGAAATTTTTTTTTGGTGAAAACGCACACCCTGTATTTTTTTTAACATTCAAAATTGATAATTTCTAAGCTTCAGTCGTGAATTTGGAATAAAAAAAAAGGTTTATTTTTAAACCTCTTCATAACAATTGATGCATTAGATACTTGAATACCAAACTTGTAAATTTGAAACAATCTAATTATAAAAGTTGTAATATTGAACTATTGGCTTTGGAACGTTTTTGAGTCAAAATTTACAATTTTAAAAGTTTTTAATTAGGAAAATTATTGTGAATTTGAGAAAAGATATTAGGCTTAGACATTTTTTTTTCATCCTGCTTCGATTAATGTTCTGCATTGCAGGATCTATTTTTAGTGTAGAAATATTTCTTTCCAGTGATGAACTGTTTTAAAAACAATATTTGTGTTGAATAAAAAGAAATTTAGTTTACACATTATTGTAAGATTCCTTCTTTTTTTTCAAATGAAATATAATTTTCAGATTTGAAAATATTTGTAGTTAAAAAGAAAAAGTTTAACTTTTGGAAATTTAAAATAATTTTAAGAAAGCAATGAAACAGTTAATGCATTAAGGAATTCTCAAAGACCGAGGTCCACAATTCTCACTGTTGAAAAATAATAAAAATTAATTCAGAGGAATTATAACTTGTCTTGAATTTTGTTATAGAAAACATCGTACTAATCTATATTTTCTCTTCAACTTATTCGTAATTATCATAATTAACTTTCACTCTATTGACTTTCCATATTTATTATTGTTTTGGTAATTATTTTGGATCAGTTCAAGTTGTTTTAATAAAAAATAATTCCTCAAGAACTAATTTGTTTCGTTTATAATGATAGCTCTTCCGAGAAATAAATAGATATTTCAAAAAAGCTTTTTTTCTAACAATTCAAGCAACAAAATTAAACAAATTCAATTTTGCTAAACTTTATTTCTGTTTAATGGCATAAAATGTTGAAGTAAAAATTGGGCAACATTAGCTATTGATTTGAAGCGGCAGGTCATCCATGAGTTTAAACAGGTTGAGCTTCTAGCAGATTCGTTATCTAGAATGCCCAAAACTATTTTTTTAGTTTCTTGCGAAGGAGGATTTGGATAGAGCTCTCATTTTATTTCATGTAGGAACTTTCGCTTTTTCATGAAGGTACTGAAAAGGCTTTCAGTTTCTTCATCGTCAAAAAAGCTGAATGGCAGCTATTTCTTTGATGACCAACCGACTCACCTCTCTTTAAATTCTCTTTGATCAAAGTTCATCGAAAAAATTTTAAATAATAAATTTGGTTGACCTCAAATAGTATTTTGTACTGTCCAAGAGTAAAGAAGTTTATTTTTGAATATAAAATTATTAATATAGTTGATAAGTTGAAGAATAACACGACAAAAAGGCGTAAGCACCATCTCGGTATAGAGAGAATAAAAATTCATAAAAATCGCGTTTTTAATTTTGAAAAAAGCGTGAAAATGTCTTCAAGATATTTTAACGTTAAGTTGAAATTATAAACAGAAAGAATTCATCCATTGTCGAGAAATGAAGTAAAAGAAAGTTTTATTTGAAATACAAAAGTAAAAGGAAATTGTGATATTGTTACAAGTTAAAAACCAAGATTAACAAAAAACAAGTTCCTTGCGATGTGTAGGGGAGACCTCCGTGCAGTAGATAATGAAACTACAGTAGATAATCATTGATTAGAAGCACAAATATACCTAAAATAATTAATTATAATTTTAATTTACTAACCCATATAGCGTTACATTAGTTTTTTAAATTAATGATTATCTACTGCAATTTCCTTATCTATTGTAGGGTGGTCTCCCCTATTTACTTTATTGGATTTTTGAAAATAATAATTTCGTTTTCAAAAAATTGGTGCCTCTCCTTTTAGACATTCAAACCAAATATTTCATCCATTATCCTTATTTTTCATTCATATTTTTTGTTTTTTGTGCACTCTGTTTCAGTTTAGGTAAAAGTTTACTGAAGCATGACTCTGATTCATAACGATAAATTCATCCTCTGAAGTTTACTGTCAATATATTTTGATGTTTGAATAGCTTCTACTACATTCGAAAACTGAAATATTTCAAATTATTTTAAAACGTTGAACTTTATTTATAAATGATTACTTAGAAAAAGAAACCTTTCGCTTATTGGATCCTGATCAAGTGGAATCTACATATATATGGCTTTGTGAACTTTCTGATGATAATTTTTGAAAATGTCTCTTTAGTTCAGAACTATTGCTGTTTTTAATTCGTATAATTCTTTCATTTTATTTTTCTGCACATAATTTACATATTGCTGCTTTATTTTTCTTCAGGTCCATATCAATATAAAAATTTTGATATACTTTCCTGCTTCGTTCGCCTCTCTCTTCACTAGCACTTCTATTAAAAATTTGTTTAAATTATATTTAGAATATTGAAATAAACTTTTGAGATCAGATTCTTACTTCTTAAGTGATGAGTCTGATGCTCTTTTTCGATTTGATTCTGTTTCGTCCATTTTATCCAATTAACGGCCATGCCACGCTGAAAGAACCAGTTCTCATCAGATCACTGAAGTTAAGCAGCGTTGGGCGCGGTTAGTACTTGGATGGGTGACCATTCGAGAATACTGTGTGCTGTTGGCATATTATGGGTGTGGTGAGCCCAAACTTGTAGTTATTTATAACTACAAGAAAACTATTCACCTAGAAACACTACCCGAATCGGGTAGTGTCACGCCTACCCTGAAAGGGAAATGGCTTAAAGGTATACTAATAACTATGCACTAAAATATAAAATCACAAGCAATCTGTCAAAATGACTCTTTGCTTTGACAGATCAAGATTCAAGAATATCGATTAACTTGCTTGAAAATTTAAAACGAGAAGGCGATAGAATAAAAAAAAAAGTTATAAAAATTTCGTCAACAACATTTCCTCAATATCGAGCGATAAAACTCAAGAATCAATAAATTCTTGTATTGCTTTGCATTACATTCTCCATCAAAAGATCACATTCCCCTTGTGGAAATTATTTTAATAACAAGCCACGTACTTTTCCAAAAATAAGAAGATCTTCAAAAGATTTTGCTTGAAAATTTGAAATACGAAATCTTAATTATGCAATCCTTATAATACGTATCAACAATTCTATTAAATTTACTTATATTTTATCATCTTTTTCATTGTAACAAAGGTCGTAGGACCCTAGAACGCTTAATAAATAATAGAATAATACAAATTGACATTATTTTGTTTTGAAGATTACAATCTCATGTTATAGAAAGGGAATGAAGAAAAAGCATTTTTGTTGTATTGTATTAGGATGATAAATTGTTTCAACGTTATCAACTTTACATTGCTGACTGATTTTTTATTTTGGTAACCAACTTCTCTTGGAAAATCTTTATTATAGTCCAAAAGTAAATTATTATTCATGGATAACCCAAAAACTTTGATATTCTACCCAAGAAAAACGCAAGAAAATCAAAATAATTAAAAAAACTGTAAAAATGACGTTCATAACTAATTCTATTCTTGATTGTTAAAACCACGTATACTCATGCATTTTGAGGTGCTGATTAAGAATATAATCTCTAAAATGTCCACAGATGACATTTTTCAACATTTTTCGAGCTTCCCTTTCCCTTGCCTAGCTAGTGTTAATCAATCCAAATTTATTTAAGATATAATTTTAATGTTAATGTTAGCCACTTTCAATTGTTACTATTTTAATATGTTATATTAACCAACTATCAAACATTGAAACTAATCAACAATTAGTGAAATTTATGAAAATGATTCAAATTTACTAATATTTCACAATAATGAAATATTTAATCGATTTATATTTATATTAATATAATACATTTCTTTTTATACTGTTTTGCTCTCAAATTTAATTATTTTTTAAATTAATAAATAAAAAATGTTCTATTATTTTGGTATTTTTTATTAAAATACAAATGTTTTTCTAACAAAATTTAAAAAATCAGTAAAAAGTAATTATATTTCCGTGAAAAAACGCTGCAAAAATTCGTTTCTAAAAAAATTGTTATTCAAATGCTGGAAACGGAGTAGGATATGACAAAACTCATCCCTTTCCTTTTCCACGTTGAAAAATCACCATTTTAAATAACCAAAATTTTTATAAACATTTATAATTTATTAAGGAAATCACTAATAATATTATAATTTTATTCCTAATCATAGCCATTTTGAATTTTTACTATTATAATATTTCAAAATAATTAACTTTTTAATATTAAAATTGATCAACAATTAATGAAATTCATTAAAATCTATTAATATTTAGCATTAGTGAAGTCTGGTAGATTCAAGTTTCTTTAAATATAATACATTTATTCTTATATCGTGGCATTATTAAGTTTAATTAAACAAAATATGCATAATGTAAAATAATGTCCACTATTTTGTTCGTTATTTGATGATAATATAAATGTTTGTAGTTTATTAAGGTTTATTAAAATCCTTTAAAATTTTACAAGTTTCTAAACTGTAATATTTTTCACTTCCCATGTTTGAAACTGTGCTATTCTTTAAACTATATCAAGAGTAAATACTAAAATAATTTACATTTTGGCATATGTGGTAAATTCAAAGACGAAATTAGAATAATTTTTTTTAAATATCTAATATAAGTTCAGTCATAGGTCGTAACCTATTTACCTTTTTTCACTTATTTTGAAATTCGTCGTCTATTTTACCTGTTTTGGATATTTGTCACCTTCTTTTTTTACCCATTTTGAAAATTCGTCACCTTTTTCAATTGAAAAAGTGAAATTTTACTTACAATTTATTTCACAAAACTTTGTGAGACAGAATTAAGAATTTTCAGTCAGAGCGTTGTTCTTATTAAAGTCAAAGAATCAGTTGCCGCTTTGATCATTTTTACCTTATTTTTTTAAAATGATACCTTCGATAAAAAAGATGTTACCTAATTTTTTCTTCTTCAAATTTTCAAAGAATATTAATTATTATATTATTATTATTATACCATTAAGCCGTATTCCTTTCGGGGTAAGCGTGACTCACTCGGTTCTAGCTGGAGATCAGGGAGTTCATATGAGTAAAGTGAGGATGGCAATTGCACGAGGCGGTATAAGGGGGTGGGGGTATATATTTTAGGTTAATCTAGAATTCCTGTGTTGTTTATTCAAACAACACGTTCGTTCCGCAACACTGCTCTGACCCAGGTCGCTGATCAATCTCTCTAGCAATCACCCCAGGCGATGAGCTTCATAGAATCACCATGTGAAGCTCTCCACGCGGGCACATTAGTATCCAAGGTCTTTTTTTTATTCAGGCCCCATTCACTCCACTGACACTCTTCATGGAGTATTTCTTATAAAATATTTGTCGCCACACTTTTCCGTCTGATATCGGCCAATATTTGAGATAATTTCAAAAATTTGTGTACCCTATGTGTCAAAATAGTCTCCAATGATAGGACAAAATCAATAAAAATTCGTCCAATTTTAATTTAAAATTTGTCGAAACGTTTCGGCTGCTGTGTCAGCCCTCATTAGTCAAAGTATTTATTGCTAAACAAAAAAATGTGTAAATGTGTACCCTATACTCTCTAAAATTCTAATGTTTCTTTAATAATGTGCTTAATTCATATTCAAGGGTAAACTTTAAGTTTTGATAAAGTTAAAAAACTTTTCCATACAAAAATGGATACAACTTTGTGAAGGATACTTTAAATAAAAATTGGATATCAAATGCTGCATTATTATGAAGCCTGTTATTGTTGCATTTGTATTGCCTTCATACCTCTAGCAAGCCCCAATTTTGAAGTACATACTAATAATTAATGTTCTGCGTATAAAAATGAAAAAAAAAATGAAAAATGCTTTTCTCCTTGAAAGCCTCCCGCAATCTTGTACCTAATTATACCCACAAAAATCATTACTATTTCTTTTCCTTTTTGCATCTTTCTTTTGCCTATATACATTCACATAAATGGAAAAAATAACGCCGCATGACAAGTATGGAAAAAGAGTACCTGTAAAGTGCCTTCTGATTAAATAAGCTAGGTTTGGAAATTCGCTTTTATACTTATTTCAAGTTCCTTTGAAATGAAAAATGCTTGTTACACAGATAGAAAATTGAATTCATGCGAAGAATAGTAGATTACGGTCTGTTACGGAAAATATACTATTCCGTCCCTTTGTTGATGTTCAAACTGGTGCATTCTTGTGTCCAATATTTAAATTTAAATACTTATATAGAAGACTGAAATACTGCAGTTTTATTTCACTTCCTAATTGGAAGTAACAGAAAATAGAAAAACGAGCATTTAGGGTTTTTAACATAAAAACTTGACAAATCGAGCTGTCATCTTGGTTCGTCTCATTAAAACGAAATCGTCGCCAAATGATCGATCTGACCGAGCAACCGAGATGATCGTTTCAAAAGTTTAAAATAGTTCTATAATCGTGTAAATGTATTTAAGTTTAAAATTATTTAATAGAAGTCAAAAGGCTTTTTTTAAGGATAATGGCGACTTTTACTTTCATACGTGAGCAATATTTAAAAAGTATACGTATATAATTTTGTTTTTCAATATGCTCACACTGCAAACCAAAGAAACTTTATGAAATTCTTTTTTAAATTGAATAAATCTATATATTTTATATGTTTAACTATTTAGGTTTTCATAATATTTCATTGTAAGGTTTCAGTTTACTTTGACATCTTTGTTAAAAAAGGATAATTGAGATTTTGTGATAGATTGGTTTATTATTATAAATGATTAACAAATGGTTGAAAAAAGTAACGTATTTATAATAAAACAATATATATATAAAAATTATTGGGTTACTTCATCATTAAAGAAACTTATTGGCAGATATTTTCTCGCTACCCATTCCATTACCATACAATTAGAGATGCTTTGATTACATTTTCAATAAATAATGAAAGGTATAAGTATATTTGATTAAAAATTAATATATAAGAAATGGAGCAGATAAATTACATACATTTTCAGGCACATTTATTTCTTTTAAACAAATCCAATTATTTAATTTTCATAAATATAATTTTATGTTATTTTTTAATCAAAAAGGAATATCGTTTTTATCTAAAAAAATGAAAATTGTTTTTCACCATTCATGGTGATAATACTACTGGCTGACTAATTATAAAAAATTAAAATAATTCATCAAGTTTTTAACTTCTTTTTTGTTGCAAAAAAGTTTATTTTCTTTAAAAATATATCAAGTTAAATTCCTCTTTTACATTTTTGGTACCAGCAAAAATTCATTCTACGCATGAATTCTTTTCATACGAGAAGTAGGTTTCAAAGTAAATAGTAAAGAAATGTAAGTTTTGTAAGATTCTTTGAAAAGTCAGTGATATTTCTGTTACTAATCTTGAAAAAAAGCGAACGGATTTTGATTTATATTGAAAAAAAATCATATTTCCATAAAATAATCCTTCAAAAATAGTAAAAAATTAATTTTTTGACTCCACATTTTTTTTAAATATAAATTTGTCAATAATAAATAAATAAAGTGGTAGTTAACGAACTTTTTACGCATTTTAATGTTAAGATCATTGAATTTCTTGCCAAAAATGATGATAGAAAGTCAATTGTGATTTATTTATTTTTAAATTCTAATAAATAATCATTTCTTTTAGGTTTTGGCTGCTGCTCTACACTATCAGGAAAGGCTTTCGTATTCTCCGTTAGGGACCGCCACTTAATTACGTAAGGATTATTTTCGAAATTTTAGATCCCTTCCCCCTTCGTAAGGATTTTTCTATAGTAAGTGTGCGTAACATTAACATAAGCCTTATTTAATTAATGGATGCTCCCTAATGGAATTTTTTTAAATGTTGATTCGTTTATTGCGATTCGTTTGTGCAATAAATTCTAAAGTACCTACCTCGCCCATTTCAGGATCACTTCAATTACATTTATTTCAATCACAGATATTATGTGATAATTAAAATTATTATAATTATATTAATCTGCTTTTATGTCAATAAAAACTTGTCCATCTATGTAAATCATATTCATATCACAGTGGTAAATAATGTAAAATGTCAACATAAGCGGCTGCCATTATAATACGCGTGCCATACTAACGCCATACTGCATACTCGGGAAGTATTGTAACCATTTTTATACGACAAGAATGTGTTTATTTTCAGTTAAATCACCATGGTTCTTTTCCGCTTTTGCACTGTTCCTAAATTTGAGTCATAAATTCAGAAAATGAAAATTATAGCGAAATCAGAAATATCAAAAGTTTCAAAAACAAAGGAACTCAATCAAAGGGAAATAACGACAAATGGTTCAAGAAATTGACCCAGCAGGGGATCATTTTTCTGATTTTTAGAATAGGGTTAAGGGGAAGATGAAAGTAGGTCAGAAATAGTGGAAAAGGTTAGACCTCAGAGGTTAGAGGAAAAAGTTAACAGATCAGAGGTCAAAGATGAAATTATAGGCCATAGGTCAAAGATAAAAGATCATAGATCAGAGTTCATATGCCGAAGGTCAAATATGTTAGCTCAGAGGTCAATGTTCAGGATCAAATGCATTAACACTCAAAGTTCAAAACTTAAAGCTCAAAGTTAAGAGGTCGTGGGTCAACAGTGCGAGGGCATTCAGTACAAGCCAAAATTGTCAGTTCAATAAAAAAATCGTATTACAAATATGCTTCTCTTTTTTCGCGGATATCTCAGCGAAACATAAAGTTAGGAAATTTTTACAAAGCCGTTAGAAAGTTTATTAAATTTTGCTTCGAGTAAGCTTTACTGGGAGTATTTTTGATGAACGGGGTACAAGGTAGCGTGTGAAAAAGTCTGACCTATTTGTTTTTACTGGTTCTCGATTGATCATAAAAAATGTCAAAGCATCCCCAAGGAGAAAATCAATCGGTTGAACTGATGAACGGATTTTTTGTCTCGGGCACGCTTCCAAATTTTTCATGATACTTCGAGAAGCAGTAAATATTTTATTATGTCTTTGGTCTCATTTTAAAGAGGAGATTGTCAGCTTTATTTCAGTGAAGTTGGAATTTCTTCTATATACTTCCCTGAAGCATGCATTACGTGGGAGTTTGAAATCGAAAATTTGTCCAAAACAGACAATAGGTCGGTATTCATCGCATACTATCTGTGTCCCCATTTATCTAAAATACTTAAAGTAAGGCTTTATCGACTCGAAATTCAATATTGGACGAGACGACATGGTGATTAGCATAATCCAATGATTGTATGATTGGCCACTGAAATGTGGTGAAGTAAAGTCATTGGCTGCATCAGACGATATAAATTACTGATTTTGAAAGCACAGTGAGCCTTTAAATTTTATAATGATTGGCCGGGACAAAAAACTGTTTTTGACATGACTTCCACTTATTATTCATAAGACAAACTGACAAACAACTGTGTACATAGCCTACACAAAGTTAAAGTAATTCTAATTGCATTTTTTTTGAAGATATTTGTCATTTGATTTGCAGATATTGTGGCCAATCGTTATGTTTACGCTTAATTCGCGATGGCAATGATTGGCCACGCATTCATGAATATACAGACATACTTGTACGGTAAGAATATTATCTTTGATCTTTATTTACCAAATTCAATAAAAATCTAAAAGTTTCTATTTAAATTTATCGTAACTATCAAAAAAAAAATAACTCTCAATAAGAGGACACTCCTAACTTCAACAGTTTTTCGTTTAAATTCCTTACTCATTTAGCATTATCGGTTTTACTTTATTCTGGCATTTATTATTAGTAGTTTTATTGATAAGTATTCTTTTATATAAGCATATTTTTTAATGAGGTGACCAGTCATTTGGGGGTGGTCAATCAATGTACCAATCACCCTGCTTAATAATTTTGTTCTTTTCATCACATATGAAGAAAATGTCGATGCTTTGGAATTTTTTTGGAAGAATTCTAACGTGTTGAGGTTTTTTAGTTGAGATCTGACTGGTAAGCAGTCACATCTGTTCATGCACCTCACGCTCTAGCTATTAGAGTTACCGTAAAGGGATTTGAGTTAACCCAATTTAGCGACGGGTAACTTTGCCTCCCGTGACTTTGTTTGTTCCCCGCTTTCTTCGTCTAGTTGTTTTGAGCGTGCTGCTTGATTACGTGCACAAGATGTATGGGAGAGTCCTAGGTCATGGATCACCGTCTCGCACCCCTTATTTGTAATTCGAATCACTAAACAACTTCGTGCTTTTAATCTACGCCACTTTTAAATGTTTAAAAACAGTCCGAGTCTCACGAAGGATATAATGCTGTGGGTTTTTCATTTAAACGGATTATGAGAGGGCAAATGAAAATAATGACATAAATGTTTTCACGCTCAGATCCCAAATTCTATCTACATGTAAATATTTTAATCTCTGGATAATGCATGAAAGAGAGTTGAGCAGAAATTCGGTCGAGCTATTCAAGTTTAGTCAAACGTAACACAAGGTTTTAGGTAAATTTATTTATTTATTTTTTCACGAAAAAAATGGTATTGTCGCTTTATTCACCGACATGAAAATAATTCTGCAGGTTTTATCGCGACTCGATAACTACAAAAAAATATATTTATTTAATGCTATGATAATGAAACCAGATGTACATTTTTTATTGTAATTAAGAAATCAATTATTTTTTCAAGCGTTAACCCATTATTAAGTAGGGTTGGGCGGGGTTAAATGTGTCGCGGGGTTAAAAGTGCTTCATACGATAACACAAAAACAAATAATTTATTACTCGATCTGACATTTTCCGTCGATCGGTCGAATCACCATAAACTCCTGATAGCCACTAAAAGTTGTTTTTGAGATCGTGGCTAAGGTTAAGTAAGTTAAGTTACTTTTTGTGCATAAAGTAGTTCTATCGTCACCGTTTCTTGTTGGTACCAACACTTATTTTTTCGTGCCATTGTCACGAAGTAGATGTAATTTGGTGCATAATTATGTATTCTTGTAGTGCAGGCAGCTTACTGTTCAAAATATTTTGTGTTGCTTCAGAAATGTTTATTGTAAATAATGGGAATATGTTGGGGGTGGGTGGGTGAAAAGGGCCAAGTTGCACTTTGTACCCCAGAGTTTGTATGAATTTAGGCTATTTAACAATCACTAGCTGTGGAGCTTATTCTGAAAGTATCTCAGGCGAGTAATGGATCTAGTGTCACGTATGCAAAAACTGGGCTCATGAAAAGTGTGTTGTGAACTAGCAATCGAAAATTTTCGTCTGTATCAATTGCGAAATTCACGATGAATAAGTCTCTCAGGATAACCGTTGTCTAAACATTTATCTATTTTGTCGCTATGTACTGTGAGATACTTCTGTGCAATTTAAAATTTAAAAATTTCGTTTCATTTAAGTTGGTACTTTTTACCCCACCGCTATGAGCTTTTTACCCCACGTGTGGGGTAAGAAGTACCATTCGAGAACGTTTAGAAACAAATATATAACATAATAGATGGAACGCATATAAATTTATTATGATTACAATTTGGAACTTTAGTGTGTCACATATATTTTAAGGCAAAAACCAAGGCAGTACCTAATTTCGTTTGGACACAGTGCTATGAAAACAAAATGTTGGCACTTTTAGCCCCGCACTAACCTACTGTTATGTTTTATGATATGCAGAATAATTATTAATTGAAGAATTGATTTAATTTAAAAAACTTTTCGAAAATGGAAAAAATTACCTTTTTTCTTTACTTTCGATGATGAAAAATTTTTATTTCAAATTCAGATTCAACAGACAATAATAGAATCAAAACCACTCGATTTTTATTTGACGAACCACTTTACGAAGCAGTGTTTTCAATTTTATTTTTGTTTGTTCACTTCAACCACTTATAATTACAAATAATATTCAGATCATTCAAAGTAGTTTTTAAATCTTCTCCATAATTTTTGTCTCCTTCAACTTACAACAAATGAACTTTATCGCGAAAAATATCTAAAAAACGTATAGAAAATATTACTTCATTGATTTCTAATC
>CAKNYM010046306.1:72808-106959 GCA_932195095.1 Andricus curvator
TGGACCTTTTGATTCAAAGAATTGTTCAACAGTAAAAAATTCAAAATCGGATATGATTTGAAATTTGAAATTAAAATCATACCAAATTAGCTATTTGAGTTTTGCCTCGAGTTTTGACTTTTTTATTGATTTTTTATTATTTTGATTTTCGCAATGTATTGAAAATGCATTTATTGAATTTGTATACATTTGTAATTATTTTATTTTATATTAACATCTTTGTAAATAATATAAGGAGAATGTTTTAACTCATTTTTAAGGAAAATAATAATTTTGCTCACTTGTTACACATTTTTCTACAATAAGTAATTTTATTTTATTTACTTATTGTATTTCGTAATTGGTACACCATATGTCAAATTTTCATAGAAGATTGTAAGAAAAGTAAAATAAAATTATTAGTTTTCTCGAAATGAATTTACAAATTTTGAATGAATAATGTAAATCAATAAAAAACACAAAAATCATATTGGATTTTTAATTTTTTCTTTTTGGAAAATAGTCAGATGTTTTAACGAAAATATTCTTAATCATCATGAATGTGGAAAATCATTGGGAATCTAAATTCTAAATGTAACGAAATTTTTTTCTCATTAAATATTCGATTCCATAATCCAGTGTTTCATGCTTCATCTGGATGAAATTTTTCAACATTTGAAAACGAGAAATGAAATTTTTTTTTAATGAAAACCAAAAACGGGAAAAAAATTTATTGAAACAAAAAATTAAGGCATTATTGTGATGAAAAAAATAACTTAGCTTTAACAGCATAAAATAACAAAATATTTTTCCTTACACAGCAAGAATTTACCGTTTCCGTCCTTTGTTTCTCCATTTGTCGTTTTCCTTCTGGAAAACCGAATTCCAATTTCCTTGTTTTGAATGCATTTTACATGGACAAATGGATACAAAGTGTGCAGAAATAATCGAAAACATATAGATACCTATTCAAAAATTAAATAGAATAGTACTTTTGATTAAAACTGGTTATGTAACAGCATTTATTTGAAATTTTTCTTCAGTTATTGTAGGCAAACGCTGCAATTCTTACATATGTACAATCCTTATTATTAGTAGCTGATTGTATTTCTCGAATGTTTCTATACAACTCAATTAAGTTCTTTCTTATTAAAATTAAAATTATATACTAAAAATGCTTTTTACATAAATAATAATTCTATAATTCTCAAAAAAAATTAATTTTTCATGTACTATAATTAGAGGTTTGCAAAATCTTTCGAAAAATAAAATTAGCTACTGAATTTTTGTTATAAAATCCATTTTGACTTCTCTTTCAAAATTTGTCATAATTAAAAATGTATCGATTTCATATGATTCTAAAAATAATTATAATTATATTATTACATGAAATTATTATATAATTAGATTACACTCTTGAGGCAAAAACTTTGTGCAACAGTCATCTGCGCATCAGCTGCTCATATCCGATTGGTCAATTCAAAGAATGATACAATTAGAATCTTATGGAGCATGCGCACCATAAATATAACATAATTCCTACTTGTGAAAAAAAACTTATTGTCAGAGCAAGGATTTCGACAAAAAAAAAATCCAAACTAAAAAAAATATATATAAAAAAATTAAGTTTAATTTAATTAAAATTCAATTATTGTAAAAATGCACAATCTGAATACAACAATAGAACAATATAACTTTCAACTTCAGTATTAAATGCTCAAATATCTACTTCAAGACTCTATAAGACATGTCAAATCCTTTTTTAGTTTTATTTCTGTTTTCCTCTTCTCTGAATATTATTATTTTTTTCTTCTAATTTATAAAAGAAGGCTTGACAATACTTCAGGAAAATTTTTAAAAACTGAAGTTTGACAAATGGGCATTTTTAGAGTAGCGAGCTAGCCAAATATTTAATAAAATGCACTTAGTAATAACATAAATGCTCGGAGTTGACTCTGAGCTAATGTCATCCATTTGAATGTCTGAGACAGCAATATGTGCATTAAGAGAATGCTATTCAAAGCGCTTTTTGGCTCTAGTAATTCAAATGGCTTGGTTGTGACTCAGGCATTCATAAAATTCTGGTCATAATCGGTTCTAATTAGAATTTCTACCCTGGTAAATCATCTGCTCATTCTCTATTAATTCTTCATACTAAGATATCTTAGAGTTTCCTATTATCTTTACATTCAATATTTTTGTTCTCATAATGCTACTTCTTCCAAACCATTTGAGACATTTCTTTCTTCAGAATTACAAAAATAAGAATCTAGACTGATGAAAGTAAGTACATGCCTTTGTCATTATAAACTGAATTGTAGGGGAATTGAAAATTAAAATAGAGAATTAAAATAAACTGTAGAACAAAAACTCCACTCTGACGACTTTTAATTAAAAGTTCTTTCATTTCGCAGATTGATCGTGGAAAAAATTTGGTTCCAACTACTGATACATTAGCATAGGCAACGAAATCAAAGATATAAAGCAATTTATTTCCAATCCTTAAAAACTAATTTTAATTAGGAATAATTAGAAGAAATCACTAGAATGAATAACTTAGCAATTATCAAAATAAAAAAAAAGTGACCATTCAAGATCAGATCAGTAAAACCTCATTTTAAAGAAATCAAATATATTAAATTCCAATAGTATTTATTAATTCACCCTTTTTATGTTGTTCAATCATTAAAAATTGATGTTTCCGCGTTTCTATAACCTACTGATGGCCGCTGATCTAAATATCAGAAGGTGAGGACATCAACTTTAATTTTCAATACCCTTTGATGAAGAGCACACAATCGCGTTTCGCAGTTGATTTTATTACTTCTCTGTAATATCATATCTATTGTTTGGAATTTGATAATCTGTCATGCACCATAAGCTTCTAACAAAGTGCTTTCAAATATATAATTATTTTGATGTCACATGTTTTGTTCTGTAAATTAATCAAAATTGAGGAAAAGAGCATTCAGGATATAACTCAAAAATATAAAATCTCGCCGACAGCAATCTGGTTAAGACTAAAGAAGTGCACAAAGTGCTTTCGCATCAACGACCTTTTGCCTTACCTCGCCGATCGAGGGCAATCCCTCATTTGATTATTAAATTTCATAGGATTTCTTACGTACCAAATAGAATCTTTCGTAACACTCACATTATTACTAATAAATTTTGATCCTGGAAATGTAGCCTGGATTACATAACATCACTCTTATATTCTTCAAGTCACTTTCAATCCACTTTTATTAATTTGCAATCGTCTGTATAAAAATCTACTTGATGAACAGTTGATTAACTTTGTTTATTTTTTAATTCATTAAAGAATCAAACTTTGTTGTTCTTGATACAGGATTTAAAACCAAAGGAACTTTTTGACGGACTACTTTAAAAGTTCTTTCCTATTTCATAAAACTTGATCTATTCTTTTTAAAAACTTAACACACACTATAGTATTGCTATTACATTGTTTCCAAACTATAGTGTTTTTTCTAATACCATCAAAATTTCCACAACTTCTTAGACCACTTTTATTCATCTATGCGAAAAATCACTGTCGTAAAAAATGTGCAAATTTTTATTAGATTTTCAATAATGAGAATTGTGGTTAATTACTTCATCAAATAATTAGTTCCTCCTAATTCATACATAAAAAAAAGTTTCCCGGTAGTGTAAATAAATATTGCCAGTAGATTTCCAAATTTAAAAAACACAACTTTCATGTTGCGCGTGTAATTTTTTTATTTTACTTTTTTTTCACGTGGATTTTCACGACAGTTTTTCACAGACGACGTGAAAATTCTCACTCTTTTCGATTACGCGGTCCGACGTTTGCAGAAGACGCGCGGGCACTGGCGACCAGGATTTACCCGGACGCGAGCGCGGAATCATACGGAGGTGGTTTTCAGGGTGGTAAATCCTCTCGGCAGAGAAACAGAGTGAGAGAGTAAATTTGGGGTGGAAGAGAGATAGGAAGTTGCGCACGCATCGCCCTTTTCCTCCTTCTGACACCCCTTAAACTGGCGAAGATACCATACCGCGAATCCTAGTCGTTTTATCTGGGTTAGTGGAGAGCAGACCTGACCACTGGTCGTTATAAATTGTGAAGAATACACTACGGCGACTCATGCTGACTTTTTATACACTATGGAAAAAGGAACATCTTCAGAGGCCATAAACTTTAAAAGTTATGTGACTTAAAACAGTGCCACCGTGGTAGACATTTAGAAACAGAAAGAAATCTAACTGGGTTTGTTTGAAAGATTAAAAAAAGAGATTGCACTCTAGAGTTGTAAATATAATATCAAAAATAGATTTAAATGAAGTTAGTGAAATTGCTCAACCTTTGATCATTCAAAAGGGCATAACTCCCACCCGAAGCTTCACAGTCTCTTTCCCTAACCCTGAGCCACTAATTCTTTTTCCTTACCCCTCTCCCTTACATAATCACACCCTCATCACAATGTACATCAATTACTATTATTTATTAAACCCCTTGCCCTCTCTATCTCCACTTTCTACAGTCCCATCTCTTATTCACCAACTCTACCCAATTTTTCTATATATTAAAAATATCTCTTCTCCCCACCCCTTCCCACCCCCTTACTCTACATATACTTAATTCAGCGAAGACTCATCACCTGATGACCCCAGTATTATTTCATCCCCCATTCTCCTCCTTCATACCAGGAGTTTCTCTTTTTTACACCCTAACCCTGACCGACCCTTCACATCCTTCACCGAGGTAAGGTATATTAATACCAATTTAATTTTTAGATATTAATGGCTTTTCCAATAACAATAAAATAAATTTTAAGCGTAATTTATTAATTACATTTTTATATGAAACTCCACTTATATCATCTGAACACTTTGAACCCTTTCTAGGTCTTCATTCAAACCCTGTTACACATAACTTTCCATCTTATATACCTATTACTATAATTTTTGTGTATTATGAAGGATCTTGACGCCCCAACCCCACAAATTCTTCACCCAGCCAAGGAGCATCCTCTGACCAGCTCAGCCTTATTATTAATCCTTCTTTGATTCTCTTACATCATCTGACCTCTTTCATCCCTTTCTGCAAATTCCTTCCAAGCGTTGCCCAACCATTCTTCTTTTCTCCCCTCCTTGTCCACAATTCTACCTTTATTTTCATTATTTTCGATTATTATTTTCTTTAAACTACCCAATCCATTTCTACTACCTATGTGCCCCTCTAACCCTCTTGTACACATCCCAACCATAATTTCTTTATATCATTTGAATATTCCGACGTTCTATCACCCTACATATCACTAACACAGCAAACACTCATCCTCAGCCCCGCCATAAGTCATCAGCTGATCATTGTACTCTAAATTATTTACCCTCTTCACACCATCATATCTTGATCATCCTTTTTGTACACTCTTAACATAACCCTTACCCACTCATTCTCCTTCACCCCTTCCCTGATATGAATTCCACCTTGACCACCTTGACCACCTTGAACACCCTTATTATCCTTATGGCTGTGTCTAATCATCCCGAAAAATTGGGAGAATATTGGACTAGTCGTCCCGAATTTCGAGAAGACGAGACACTTCCTACCTTTATTTATTATATCTCCACCTCTTCATTTCCAGCCCTATACTGCTTTCTTTAATTTTAGTATGTTTTAAAAGATCTCCACGATCGTCCTCCCTGCACATTCTTCACCAAGCCAAGGTGCGTTCTCTGCTTAGCCCCGCCTTATTCTCGATCCCTTCCATATATATAATAGTATTAATTATATTCAACACTTATAACCTCTGAACACTTTAAACCCTTTCGAGATTCTCCTTTTAACTCCGATTCACATCAGTCTTCATCCCAATCTTATTTTGACCTTCCTTTCCATCCCCTCTCATCATTATTTAAATTAAAAATTATTAAATTATTAAAATTATTAAAAAATTATTAAAAATTTAAATTATTAAATATTTGTTATACCCCCAACATTCAAATTCCATTCCATATTCATATTCCCATAATTTTTGTATATTATGAAGGATCTCTACCTACCACTCCCGCACATCCTTTACCCAGACAATGTGCATCCTCGGCCCAGCTCTGCCTTATTCTTAATCATCCTCTGATCTTTTCACTTCCCTTACGCCTTTCATCCCTTTCTTACTCGCCTCCTAACCCACAACTCTCTCATTTTTTTTAACTCAACTATTTCAATCATTTTCCATCCCTACCCTTCCTCATCCACAATTCAACCTTTATCTACATCAATCCTCTATATCACTAACCCAGCCAAGACTCATCCTCAGCCCAGCCTTAAATCATCACCTGATCCTCTTACTGTGAATTCCTCACCTTCTTCACACGACCATACAGTTTTCACCTCATTTGTAGACTCTCAGTCTAACCCTTATCCACCTATTCTTCCTAACCCCTCACCTATCCCCAATTCTATATTGACCCCCCACCCCTATAATCGTTATTGATTATATCTCCACCTCTCAATTTCCACCCCTCATACCTCTATCTCCAATGTATAATAAAATTAAATATATACCATCTCAAAAGTTTCCACATTCTTCTTCTAACCCTGACAAACATCACTATCCATTCCATCCTCGATTCCACTCTTATCTCTATGCTCCCTAATTTATTATTATTTTTATTAAAACATCAAACGTTCATTTCCACCTACTAAGCGTCAGCCCTCTTATACACCTTCTATTTAATATTTCCCTGTAATATAAAAAGATCCCAATCGCCCCCCCCCCAACAGTATATAGCCACATCATTTATCTATACTAACTTTGATTATGTTTATTAATTATAACCTATCTTAATTTCTAGCCTTTTCGAAACTTTTTGTTCTAATCGTGAAATAGATAAAAAATTTATTTGGAATTTGAAACATTGTGTAGTAAATAATTTTATATTAAAATCGTTTAAAATGCGAGTAGGTTTCAGGCATAATCATTTTAGGCATGCAAAATTGAACTTTAGCCATCTAAAGATAAACTTGAAATTCAATTTAAGAAATTGTCACCGGTTGAACAAATAAAAACTCAGGTTATCAAAACGTTGCAAACAGTTGACGACAACATTATATAACAAATGGAAACTACCCACCGTGCAACGATTTGATGATGCGATTTTCCAGCACAATTTGATAGTTGGGCATTTCGTGTGAAATTATCATCCACATTTCTTTAATTGCAAGTGAATTTCAAAAATATTCTCCTCGTTCTATTCTTCAGATTTTTATATTTCAAATGTATATTATCATTTTCAACCATACAAAATTTTATTTCAAATTTATTATTCCACAATTTCGAATTACAAAACCAACATTACATCCTTTAAAGGAATATTTGATATTGTCAACAAAAAAATTTTCTTCAGAAATATCAAAGGTAACGTTAATAAACAATTTCTATAAAATCCTTAAAATCAGTCAAACAAAAAGTTGGAAAAGCCGATGTGAACTATCTTATCTATAAGACATTTAAACCTAGATAATTTATTTTACCAAACTTGACTGATAATTATAATGATGAGAAATACTGAGCACGATAGATAGAACTGGGTAAATAGAAAGTTATAGATCTATGTCAAAAAATATTTTAAAAAAGCACAAAAAAATATAGTTCTAGTGACAATTAATTAACATGGTCCTTTGGTGTCAAGAACGTGGCCTCATAATTCATTTCATCGATATTACAAGTGTATTGTTCATAAATCTGATAGACTCATCGTCGACTTTCCAAACTTTTGGGTACTTGCCAGATAATTAAAAGAGTGCACTCTTTATCGAAGCATTATTCTTAATTGCATATATTGAACCTCTTTTTTATTTCATTATCTATCTCTAAAAAAATATATGAAAAATTAGAATTAAAAAATTTTGACGATGCATATATAAAAAATATCCTAAACATGTAACTGAATGAAGTACTTTTTCATTGTTTTATAATAAAATATTACCTGAAATATCAACCAGGACAATTGTGATATATGAATAATAAGATTATCATTGTTCGATGGAGTTATAATGAAAGCAAGTCTGGGTTGATGACTCTGTGAAAGATGACATTGAGTATAATGCTGGTCTTCCGGGTGCTTAAAAGGAGAGTTCAGATTCGTATAATAATGGCTTCGCTTGTCATCTAGCGAAGATCCGAATATTAATCTCCAGTGTCAGGGATCTTTGGTCAAATTCAGAAATTCAGCTTGTCCCTTGACGTCCATAGAGTCTTCATTACTGAAATTTATGGTAAATTGGGAATAGACTTCAGAGATTTGGAAAACATTTTTTACGCAATTTTCGTGCATGAAATAGGAAAATATGGAAAAAATATAATTACGAATTGCTAATTCTTTTCATTTGTATAATTATCATTTCGAGAATTTTTTTTTAACTTTCATTCATTAAACTCTATATGTTGTTTTAGAAACGAAACGTGCTCTTTATAATAAGTGCTTCTGTATGTTTATTTTTCATACTGAATAAGAGGCCCTCCGTAAATTACGTAACAGTTTTTTGTTTGAGGGGGGTGGGGCGATAGTTTGAAAAAATGTAACGACCAGTTTCTTAGGGGTAAGTGGGGTAAATTGATACTATGACGTAATATTTCAAACAAATCAACCCTATAGAAAGTCATCCATCCAAAATTATTGTATAACGTTAAAGTTTAGTAATAGGTAGTTGCAGATGATTTTCTTGAAATTTTTCTTCATGAATTTAACTGTTTTTGATTTAAAATAAAACAATTTTTGGAATTAAGTGTCAAATTAGTAAAATAAAAACCGACCATTTCATCTGCAGCCATCGATACAATTAAAGATTGTGACTTTAATATCTGTTTAATTAAATTAGTATTTCAATTTTTATCATAATTCTGTAGAGAAATATCCATCCAAACAAACTCTTAAAAGACAAATATTCAGAAAAAAATTGCTTGTTTCAAAGAAATTTTTGTTTAATCAAAGAAAAATATTCATTGGCTCTCCGGCAAAAGAAATTTACTTCGATTAAAAGAAATTTCTCTTGATGCAAAGAAATTTCTACTACTCAAAGATTTTTTTTTGTCAAAGAAAAGGTTTCTTGAATTTTAAGAAAATATTTTTCTGAATGATTCTAGAATTCTGAATCTTTCTGATATTTCCCACTTTCGACACTGATCTATTTTCAAGATATCGACAATCAAAAATTAGCCCACTTGTTCAATTTGGATTGTTTATAGTTTATAATCATGAAATTTTGAACATTTTTTTAAAATGGGTCTACCTTCAAGATTAGCAATTGAAGATTCTTCAACTCTTAATGTATATAATTTAGAAAGATGTAATTTTTAATTTTTTTAATAGTTCAATTGCAAAAATTAACAATTGAAATTGGGATGATATTAAAAAAAGAAAGTTAAGTTTTCAGTTTGAAATTTTCCAAATTGAAGAAGCTTCGAATGTAAATCACCAAAATTATAGAATTTCTCATTGTAAATTTTCAATATGAAAAATTCATCAATTTTTAATATTTACAATTGAAAGTTTTATAATTTTTAAGAGTTACAGTTAGAAATTCTCAAATCTTGAGAATAATAATTTGAAAATTATTGAATGTTTAAAGTTTGTATTTTAAATTTACGCAATTTTAAATATTTTTTTTGTAAATATGTAGTTGAATTTAAAAGGTTCACAATTGAAAATTCTTATATTTTTATGATTTGTAATCGACTGTTCTTCAAATGTAAAAATTTGTCAATACCAATTTTTTAATTTGGATTATTTTGAAGGTCGGAAGTCAAGACCTTTTATTTCTAAATCTTCCAAGTTGAATAAATTTCCAATGTCAATCTTTGAAATTACAGAACGTTTAATTCTCAATTTTCAAAATTGAAAACTTTTCAACTTTAAAGATTAACAATTCAAAGTTGCGCAATTTGGAAGAGTAATGTTTAGCAATTCTTGAATTTTGAACATATAGAATTGAAAACTATTCAATTTTCATGATTTATATTTTAAAGGTATTTAATTTTAAACGTTTTGTTTAAAAAGTTCAATGTTCAAGATATACAATTGAAAATTCTTCAATTTTAACGATTTTTTCTTTTAAATTCTTTTTAATTTTTAAGATTTATAATTAAGGATTTATTTGGAATGTCGATAGTCACAAATGATGTAATTTCGAACATTTTTTTTCAATATATAGTTCAACTTTGAAGATTGACAATGGGAAATTCTTTAATTTTCAAGTTTTTTCATTGAAGAATCTCCCATATTTAATGTATATAATAGAAAATAATGCAATTTTTAATGCTTTTTCGAAATTGTTTAATTTTCAAAGTATAATTTATGTAATTTTATAGATTTTCAATAAAAATTTTTTTAATTATGGGCAGTAAAAATGACAGGCTTACGTTTCCGGTACCGAATGGTGAAGTACGCGTTTTTGCTATGTGCTATATTTTTTGGATTTGGCGACGGGCGTGGAGCTGAGATTGAGGTAAAAGGTGGTAAGGGATGTGAGTGTAGTGAAGGGGTTGTGTGGTAGTGTGAGGGGGGGGGGGCTGTTTTGTAAGGTTGAAAGGGTTGGAAGGAAATTTCAATGTGCTAATTTGGAGGTTAGTTGCAGAGGACGGAAAAGTGAGAGGGAAGATAGGGGACAGCAGATCGTTAAGGTAGGCCAGCATGTATTTAATGAAGAGCTCAGTGGGGTCCGGCAGAGGGCAGCAGCGGGTAGAGAACACCGGTGCTGATGATCTCACGGTGGCCGGCGAAACAGGGAGGGTTAAGGGTGATGCCGGAGATAGTACCGATGATGGCGAGGTTCAGTATACTACGCCAGGGAACTTGGGGTGGGAAGAGAAGGAAGGAGGACTAGCTGACAGGAGGACTCGAGGTAGGCCGTCAAATCGGGAACTGCTTAATAGATCCAGATCTAGTAGTTTAGGATCGAGACAACTTTTTGATAAATGGATGCAGGGGGGAGGGTTTACGGGTAAAAGCGATGAGGGGGATAAGACCGAAGACAGTAAAAGATCAAGGGAAGAAGAGGGAAATGAGCAGGGAGAAGAAAAGTTGCGCAAAAAGTTTTAAAAAAAGTCTTCACCGGAGAGGAATAAGGCAATAGGGAAAGTCGATCTACAGAGCCTGGAAAATCTCATTAAAGGGTTTAGAGAGGAGTGGGAAGAATGGGATCTAGTGTGGTGCCAATAAAAAGATGAGGTTTGGAAGCAGTTGGAGGCTATCGAGAAAAAGTAAAAGATGAGTGAGGAAGAGAGAAAATCTTATATGGAGAAGTTGGGAGAAAGAGTGAGAAAGCTAGAATGTAAGTCTAAGGATATGAAGAAAGGAGATAAAGGGGTAAGAGAAGGAGAGAGAATAAAGGAAGTGAATGAGGACGTTATCCTAGAAAATGTGAGAATGAAATCAAGATTGAGAGAGTAAGAAGGGAAAATGGAAGTAGAAGAGAAGACGAAACGAAGTGGGAATATAGTTATTAGAGGAATGAAAGTGGATAGTGAATCAGAAAGAGATGAAGTGGAAAAGTTGATAGGGGAAATTGGGACAAAAGTGCACTTGGAAGAGGTAAATTAAGTGGCAAGAAAGAATGAAGGTAAATCGCGTATTTATATAGTGAAAGTGAGAAATGAGGAAGAAAAAGTTGATATCTTGAGAAAGAAGAAAGCTTTGAAGGGGAAGGAAGAAAGGATAGAGGAGGATATGACGTGGAATGAAAGAAGAAGAGAGTGTATGATGAAATAGAGAGCATGAAGTGAAAGAGTGAAAGGGAACACGGTATGGATAGGGAAAGACAGGATGTCAATAAATGGGAATGTGTGGATATGGGATGAGAAAGAAAAATTAAGTGAAGTGTGTAGGGAGGGTCCATGGTAACGAGGGGAAGGAGCGAAGACTAGGGGTATAAGGGAGGAGGTAATGGAAACAGTAGAGGGTGAGAGGAAAGAAGATGGAGAAGGCGGAGCGATGGGGTTTCTACAAAAGTAGGGAAGGGACGTAATGGCGAAAGAAGGGAGAAAGGAAGGAAGAAATAAGTGAGAGAAGGATGAAGGATTCTGGGAAGATGTGAAGAAATGGTGAGTGAAACCTGGGTAGATGAGAAGGATTGGAGGAGAGTGAAGAGGAAGTTACCCAAGGGATATATGAGGAAGCTGCAAGATACAAGAAAAGAGAAGGTAAAGAGAAAAAAGAAAGGGGGTATGGTGTCAGGAGTGAGGAATAAATTGGTAAGGGAAAACAGAATAGAAATGGGATTTGAGGAAACGGATGTAGTAATGACAAGAATGGTGAAGATAGGAAGAAGAAAGGTGAGGATAGTTTGCGTTTACAGGAGAAGGGGAGAAGAAGAAGGTTAGAGTGTGATTAGGAAATTGGTGGCGAAAAAGGATGACGAATTGGTGTTGATAGGAGGTGATCTGAATGCGTGGACAGGGGAACAGGGAGGGGAAATATGGGATGAAGAGTGTCAGACTTTCAGAAGAAAATCGAGACACAAACAGGTGGACCAGGAGGGTAGGACTCTGTTGGAAATTCTGGAAGGAACAGGATGGTTCATTTGCAATGGGAACTCGGAAGGGGATGAGGAAGGTGAGATAACGTTTGTAGGAAAAGGAGAAACAGTAATAGACTACATTTTGGCCGAGGAAAGGATAAGGAGGCTGTTGGAAAGAATAGAATGGATGGAAAGAAATTAATGAAGAGATAAGTATGAATGAATGGACGGTATATTTCAAGAAATTCCTAGGAGCAGTGGATAGCAAGGTGAGGGGGGAAGGTAGAAAGGTCAAGGAGAGAGGCATTGAAGGTGGGAATGAGGTGAACAGAGAGGAGGTAAATTAAGCACTTGAGAAGTTGAAAAGAAACAAGGCGACAGGAGAGGATGGGATGGAGAATAAAGCTTTGAAATTTGGCGGAAGAAGGGTTAGAGAAGAGTTTTGGGAAGTATGTAATAGAGTATGCAGACGAGAAAGATGGCCAAAGGAGTGGAGAACAGGTTTGGTAGTTCCTTTATTAAAGAAAGCAGGGGGTAGAAAAAAGGAAGATTATAGAGGAATCAATCTCATGCTAGTAACGTATAAAATATAAGCGGAGGTGCTTAGGAAGTGATTAGAAGAAGAGGTAGAGGAGAAAGGAAAAATTTCACACAATCAAACAGGATTCAGGAAGGGGATGGGGACGGCGGATAACATATTCGTTCTGAATTATCTAGTCGACAGGAAACTGAGACAGAAAAAAGGAAAACTGGTCGCACTCTTCGTAGATTTTAAGGCAGCTTTCGATTCGGTGGATAGGAAAGTTTTCTGGAAGGCAATGAAAAAAAGAGAGGTGGATGAAGAGCTGATTGAGAGGATAAAAGAGGTATTCACGGAGACATAGACAAGGGTGAGGATGGGGGAACAGAAAGGGAAGAAGCTCTGGACAGGGAGGAGTCTCAGGCAAGGGTGCCCGCTAAGCCCGTTGTTGTTTAGCATATTGTTAGCAGACCTGGAAGAGAAAATGGAAAAGAGAGGTAAAGGGGGTACATTTCTAGGAAATAAGAGAATATGCTCGTTAGCGTACGCGAACGATGTGGTGCTTCATCGCAGAGAATGAAAGTGGAATGAACTAGCTAATGAAAGGATTCGAAGAGTATGTGAGAGGTAAATACCTGACAATTATTGTGACGAACACAAAAATAGTATGTTTCAGGAAGAGAAAGAATGAAGTAAAGTATGGATGGAAGATAAATGGGAAAATGGTGGAAAGGGTAGAGGAATTTTGTGATTTTGGATTTCGGTTCGAAGCGCGAGGTGGAAATGATCTGCGGGTGAAAAAAGAATGGAAAGTGCGAGTAAGGTGATGGGTAAAGTGTGGGGGATTTGAAATAGCAGATTCAAAGAGAACTGGAAGATGACAGTATGGCTGTTTGATTCACTAACATGGCCATTGATGTGTTATGGAGTGGAGATTTGGGGGTGGAAGGAGTACAAAACGGTAGAAAACATGCAAGAGGGATTTCTGAGATGTGTTATGGGAGTGAGCTGGAACTGCTCAGGTTATATGTTGAGAGAAGAAGCAGGGAGAGAGAAATTGGTGATGAGGTAGAGGAAAAGGGTATGGAATTTTGAAGAGAAACTTAAAGATTGGTAAGGGTAGCAAAGTTGCACAACTATGCCTGCAGGAAATACTAAATAGAGAGAGGAGAGGTAACACGGGACATTCAAGATGGGAAGAGGAGAGACGTCAAGTTAGAAGGGAATGGAGAATGTGTGACAAGGGGAGGGACTGGCAGGAAGTAGAGGGGGAAATGAGTGAGAAGCAGGAAGAGAAGAGGTGGGAAAAGTTTATGGGGTCAAAATACAATAAATGGTATAGATTCGTTAAGATGGAAAGGGTCCCAGAATATCTACGGAAATTGAAAAAGGAGTGCAGGTGGTCCAGGATGATACGTTTCAGAATGGGAGAAGGCATGAATAAGCGTAAATATTGGATGAGTGAAGAAATGAGAATGTGTAGGGTATGTGGGTATGAAAGGGAATCGTGGAAGCACGTGTTGGAGAGATGTACAGGGGAAGAGGAAGGGGAAAAGAGCGTGGTGGATGAATTTTTGTGGATACTGAGCGGTTGTGGACAAGGGGAAAAGTGGATGAAGAGCTTAGAAGAGAAAAGGGAAAAGAGAATGCAAGGGGGAGGAGAAAACCAAAATTGAAACAAGAGAAAGATGTATAAGGAAAATTAGTCTTGCGTGATTTGGAAAAGCTTGAAGAGTAATGGTAAGAGGAAATGGAAGCCCTGGAAGGTCACGCGCACATGTAAGATCATAATTGTTAGTAGCTAGTAAGATAATATTTAAGAACTTGTAAATAATAAGAAGGCGAAGTGATTATAGGTTAAGTTAAGCACAAGGCATAGTGGTTAAGTGAAATTGTAAAAGATGTAAATTAAACGGAACCCTCAAACCCATAAAAGGGAGAGTAATAAAATACAACAGTAAAAATGTCAGCGTCGATTTATTTTTTGGAAATTCTCATAATTTTGTACAAATGTTTCGTTATATAAAAAAAGGAATGGTAATTTGGGTATTTTGGTTGGTAAGTGACGTAATTGTATTTAATGAGAAATGATTTGAAATATTTAAAAAAATTACGTAATTACGACTTGTTACTGGGGGAGGTGAGGGGTAACAAACTAGTAAAAAATGTATTACGTAATTCATGAATGTTCCCTAAGTAGTTGTACGAAAAAAATAAAACTGTGCATCTTACATTTTGAAATTGTGAGTTACAAATTTTCTCAATGATTTTTCTACTTTTCTCGTACAGCAAAAATTAAGGTAGTGGTTATTTCCTTCGCCTGAAACAAAATTTATATAGAAGTTCACTAATTTTCTTCTATTAGTGAGAAAGTGACCATTTGAAATTATAATTTAAAAAAATTATAATCTCCCTTTAATTTTCATACTGCTTCTTCTGATTCAATGAGTTGCATCATGACAGCTAAGGCAAATTTGCTGGGAGTACAAAAATTAAATAAAAGCCCTTTCCTGTAGATTTCCTGTGGATTTCCTGTCGCCGCGGATTTTCCTGCAATCTTGAAATAAAAGAAATGATAATAATATGATATACGTAAATGATACAGTTTGTAGTTTCCTTACTATTTTACAAAATTATCCATTATACGAGATATCTAAAATATAAGGTAAACAAATTACTGAAATTAATTTTTTAAATCCAACAATTATATTAAATTAAAAGCTTATGAGAATGAATAACTGTGAAAAATTTTTTGTGGAATTAATATTTATTTAATTTTGCTTCCTCATAGAGGAAGTTCTGTAATGGTATCAATTTCAAAGAATTGTAAATTCATTTAATTAAAGGTTTCTCACTTTAAGAATTTCTAATACAATGTTATAAGCAATTGTCCGGATGTGTGTTAGTGTGTGTATGTGGATGCATGTGTAGATGTCACACTTTTTTGTGAACACGATAACTTGAAACTGAAATTTTTTGCTTCAAAGGAGGTTGCAAGCTTACCAGGAGGTCAAAAATGGAAAAAATTTGGTTGCTAAAATTGTATAATAATTATTAATTGATAGAGCTTGAATGCTTCAATAATTTTAAATATAATAATGAAAGCCTTCGTAGTCAGTTTTATATTTAATAATTTTATATTTTAATATTATGATTTGTTTGGTTTCAATTTTAGTAATTTTTTAATTCTAAAAAGTTTTGAGAATGAATAATAATTCTAAATTAAGTTGTTTTGAATTTTCACAATTTTAGCGTTCTGAATTTTCCCTTTTCCGCTTTTATTAGCTTAAATATTGCAATTTAAATTTAACTGGTTGAATTTTCGAAAGTATAATAATAATTTAGAATAGTGATTTTTAAATGATCCTACTTACTTAAGATAATTGAAATTTGAAAGGCTTTGAGTATAAAAAAATTTTAATGTCCGCATTCTTTGCAATTAATATTCTTCCACTTTTAAAGGAAGTTCGGATTCATTTAATTTCCAACGTTCCGTAGTAGAAATGTCTTTATTTTTAATATTTCAACAAAGCTTTATTATTACAATTTTTTCATTTTTAACGCTGAAAATTACGGTAAATATATTATTTTATAATAAGAAAATTTCTTAAATCAATGTTAATGTTAAATTAAAATTAAATTAAAGTAAATTTTCGAAATTTTGCTCTGAAATAATTCAATTTCGAGATTGTTCAATTCAAGAAAAAATTGTACAATTTCGAATGTTTTGAACTAGTAATTATAAAAATATACAATTTTATCTCCTTTCTAATGAAATTATCCAATGTATTGTTTGAAAAATTGAAAAAGCTCTTAAAAATCTAGAAATTGGTTTAATAATGGATTTTTGAATTGTTAATTTTAGTAAATGAAAATCCGGTTCAATTTGATATATTTTTAAAATTAAAATAATTCAATTTAAACGTCTATGTTTTGCAGGATTGAACTTCAAACATTATAAATATTATTTCTTAATACCTTATTGTATATTAGGGTGGATCGAAAATAAATACTTTTGGAATTCAAAATTGCTACAATGCGGAAAAATAGCGTATTGGGGTCCTAAAAAAGTATAATTAATTTGGAATCAATCGACATGCAGCTTGGTTACCCGCGCTCGAAAAAAAGGTTTCAAAAATTTCTTGTTTGCAGAGTTTTAAAATTTTATTTAATTTCAATTTTTTTTATATACCTGGAGTCTTCTCAATTTTTTTCGGATTTTAATCTATCATTTTCTGAGAAATAATTCCTATTTAATTTAACATTGTTTTCGGAAATTTTTTTTAACACGTTTGCAAATAGGAGGAGAATTATTGGAGGTACATGAAAACTTTTCAGTGACAAAAATGCATTAGAAAAAAAATCCCCAAGACCCAGGAATCGAAATTGGAATGACAGCAAATTTTCTTATCTCGGAATTTTGTATCTAACAAAATTAATTTTTTTTATTTATACGTTCAACATTTTTCGAGCTCGTATGGAATTTTTAAGCCTAGAAATACACTAGAAAAAAAGTCGACAGGATCCATGAATCTTAATTGAAAACAGAAACTTTTAAAAATGCTGAATCGGTGTTTATTGAATTTAAAAAGTTAACTGTGAACCTGATTTCCTTAGATGCAATTCTTTTTCGAACCGAAAGAAGGTATCGTTTTTTGTACATGCAATTTCACCCATTTTTTTCTTTTTCCATGCAATTTCAAAAAATGTTAAACTTATAAATAAAAAAAATTAATTCTGCTAGATACAAAATTCCGAAATAAGAGAATGTGTCATTCCAATTTTGATTCCTGGATCTTGTCGATTTTTTTTCTAGCGTATTTCTATGTTTAAAAAATCCACACATGCCCACAAAAATGTTTAAACTACAAGTTATAAAGATAAATTCACGAAATACCAAAATCAAAATTTCAAAAATTCACTGTATCGCCAATATCTATTCCTGGGTCTTGTGGATTTCTTTTCTAGTGTATTTCTATGTTGAAAAAACCCACACATGCTCACAAAAATGTTTAAACTACAATTTATGAAGATAAGTTCACAAAATACCAAAATTAAAATTTCAAAAATTCGCTGTATTGCCAATATCGATTTTCTGGGTCTTGGGGTTTTTTTTTCTAATGCATTTTTGTCACTAAGAAGTTTTCAGGTACCTCAAATAATTCTCCTCCTATTTGCAAACGTGGTAAACAACATTTCCGAAAACAATGGTAAATTAAATTGGAATTATCTCTCAGAAAATGATAGATTAAAATCCGAAAAAAATTGAGAAGACTTTTTTGACCTCCAGGTATGTAAAAAAAATTGAAACTCAATAAAATTTCAAAACTCTGCAAACAAGAAATTTTTGAAACCTTTTTTTTGAGCGCGGGTAACCAAGCTGCATGCCGTTCGATTCCAAATTAATTATAATTTTTATGACCCCAATACGCTACTTTTCCGCGTTGTAGCGATCTCGAATTCCAAAAGTATTTATTTTCGACCCACCCTATTGTATATGCATGTACAGTTTTTAGTGCTATTTTATAAAATTTGTATAATTTTGGTGGATTTTAAGTTAAAGTGTACAATGTCAAATGTTCCTCATTTACAGATTATCTAATTTTGAAGGTTTTCAATAAAAAATTCTATAATTACAAACACTTTCTGTTTCATACACTTCAATCTGAAAATTGCTTAATTCTTAAGGCCTTCGTTGTGAAATTTGACAGTTTTTGAGTACTTAAAAAGGAAATTGTCTTGAAAATTTTAATATTTGCGTTTTAGCGACTTCCAAATGTATCAAATGATTGGACAATCTGAAAGCATTAACGTACAGACAAAGCATTAAAAATGATTCGATTGTTCTATTTTGAACTATTTTGAAGACAAGACTCTTAATTGGTAAGATAAGGCTTTCTATTTAAAATTTTGGTATCATCTTTGACCCTCGTAATTAAAATTATTTGACTTAGAATGCTAAGAATTTGAAGATGATTGCATTTAAAATTGATTGAATTTTTATATTCTAGTTAAAACAAATTTTTAGACTCAAATTATTCTCTGTCATCAAATTTTTTTCTCAGTAATTCAAAGAATAGTCTATGATGAATAGCAGTTAATGAAACTTCTTTTTCCATTCCCTCAATCGTTTTATCAACCATTTTTTAAATTAAAATAATTGTTATTGCATTTTACAACGAACATAATTGTTAGATGAAAATTAAAAATTAAAATTTGTTTAATAATCCCTGTTGGCGAATTTTTAAACTATTAAAAGCGTTTTTAATTAAAAACTTTTCAAAACCCCTAGCTGAAAAAAAATTACCGGTCATTAGCTGGTTTTCGAATGTCACAAAAAATATCTGATCATTTCCCGGATTTCCGGGTTTCCCGGTCCAGCGGCCACTCTGATTATTATACTACTTTCAGTGCTTCGCTTTTCATTTCAGTTTTGAATACATAAAATTCTGATTAATTTTTTTTCAACATTTTAAATCTTGAAATTTCAGTGATCGAGAAAACCCATTATAAACTGAGGAAAAGAATAGAGTCTCGGCCTTCCTTAAACTATCAATTCTGAAACATCAATCGTCATTCTATTATATAAAAAAAAGTAAAACTGTAAGGTGAATGGACGGGCAGATATAATAAAGCCAACCTACTTCATTATAGTAGAATTATTATAAATTTACCAAAATTATTCAGTTCTATTGAATTTATTCTATTATAAAAATTTTGAACATTCTTTTCGATAATAAGTCTTAATTAAAGATTTACCATTTTCTCCTTACACACGGTATTTATATATACAATATTTTTATTTCTTCACCAAGAAAACGGCCCACATTTTATAAATAGTAGGAACACAAGAAAACAAAAGGCTCACCTATTTTGAAACGAAAATGATTGCCTTCTCTTCCAGCCTTTCTTTTTACATTTGAAAATTGGTGCAAATATTACCAATTATTTAAATGTTAAACCATAATAAATAGGTGGACCAATGGGGTAAAAATATACCCAGGTATCAAGATTTCTTACGTAAGTCTAACCTTAGCGCCTAAGTGTAATGCGAAAAGGTGATGTCTGTGAGAACCGTAATGGCAAGCACGAATCGACATATTCCACATTGTGGGAACCGTTCAGGCGTAGCAAACTACGCCTTCGTTGCAAGGTTATTTGGATTCTGATACAGAAACTTGCCCGAATCCAAATGATGAAATTTCTCCAGGCACCGGTGGTAAATCACTCAGCATTGTTCAGTTTTTGGCCACTTAATCGTCAATTGAAAACGTCCCCCTTAAAAATGGTAAATTGATCAACATTCTGATACACATGTACATTCTTCAACATTCCATTCTATATCCTTATACTTATAATGCTAATTTTTTCAACTATTCTCGAGGTATACTAGAAGTTTTATATTTCTTTCACAAATCGATTTCCAGATTTTTAGTTTTCAGAATGCATAAAAGGGAAGAGGTAAAAAGAAACTGGCACGAAGATAGCTTATACTTCTAACACTTGCGGGAAGAATTTTATTGCGCACGAAGAGAATTCGGAAGATATCTCTTAAAACTTTTGTGCGATTTTACCAATTCAGGAAACAGTTTTTAAAATTATCTTTATCAATTACAAACTAAAAGTTGTCATAAATCTCAAGTTATCGTAAGTACGTGATAAGTTTGGTACTTCCACGGATTTTGTAAGTTTTCTAGTTTGGAATAATTTGTTAAGCGAACGAAAAATAAGATCAAAGTTTTATGAAACGCAATGACCTCTAAGTGGCATAAGCAAGTTATCAATATTTATGAAAATTTTCAATTCTTGTTCGCGTAAAATTAAGAGTTAGGGCAATAATTATTTTGGGTAATTATTCACTTTGATGCCTATCCGAATTTTCGAGTAAACGGTTTGAGACCTTTTTGATATTTTTCCTAGAAAAATTTAAATAAAAAACAAAAAAATTGAAAATCTGTGATAATCAAGTTCATAACTAATTCTATTCTCATTATAATGAAACTATGATACCTACATTAACGTATTTTGAGGTGCTGATTACGAATCTAACTTCCAAATATTCGCAAATGATATTTTCAATATCAATTCGAAAAAATAGTTATCAAATTACCAAAAATGGCAATTTGTAATTTTTCGAGCTGAGAATTTTTCACCATTCTAAATTATATCAAACTTTATAAATACTTATAACTTTAATAATTGAATAAAATTTATTTAACATAATGAAATTTAGTTTTAATTATGGCTGTGTTCAGTCTTCCCGAAGAATTTTAAGAGTTGGAAAAGGGGATGGACTAGTCATCCCGAAAATCCGGGACGTCTAGCCAATTTTATGGAAAAAACTTTACTACTCATCCATAAATGCGGGATGACTAGTCCAATATTTTTCACAAGCTTGGCTAGTCGTCCATCCCCTTTTCCGAATCTCCCAGTTTTTCGGACGTCACAGCCTTAAAAAATAATTTATACAACAAAATTTAAAAAATTATTTGTGTGTTCTTTTTTAGAAAAATACCAGCGTTTTTGTAAAAAATTGGTGAAAGTGATTAAAACGTAATTCAAAAAGTAATAAAACCATTAAAAAAAATCAGTTTCTGAGCAAAAACTCAAATGCTGGAAAAGGAGTAGAGTATGACAAAACTTAACCCTTCTCGTTTCCAGTTTGAAAAATTATTACCATTATAGCTAATTTTAAGTCTTACTATTCTAATATTTCACATTAATCAACGTTTAAAAATTAAACATAATCGAGAGTTACCAAAATTTATTAAAATAAATAAAATCTATCAATATTAAACAAAAATGAAATCTTTGATCAATTTACATGTTTTTAAACAAACTTTTCGAATTTTTTGAAATTTTATGTGCAAAAAAAAATTTGGTTGATATTTATGTTCAGAATAATACAAATTTTTTTGTAAAGAATTGATAAAAGTGATTCTGATTCCTCCAAACACTCAAAACTTTGAAAAAATTAGTTATTGACAAAATATTTTTTGTATATTTTTGAAAAAATATAATATGTTTGTCTTCCCCAACTGCAATTTTACTTCTGGACGAGAAAAAAGGTTTTTTTATAAGATTTCAAACCATTAACTCCAAAATTCGAAAAAGTTATCAATGAAATTTTATTATAATTTTTGAAAACCTTAAACTTTCATTTCTTCTAATTTAAAAATATTTAATGTTAAAAATATCAATGTGATGTTGTGTAAAATTTTTTGCGATTATAAAATAAATTTTCTAGCTTCTGGAAATCAAAAATTTAATTTAAGAGCACCAATTTTTGGCAACCCCCCTCCGATTGTTGGCACCCTTTTCTGATTTTATAGATAATAAATTTTTTTGGTATGTTTTGCCTTAATTAATTTAACTCTACTATCATCTTTACATGTAATGCATATATTAATTACCCAGTGCAATTAAGTATGTATCTCAAATATAATAAATTCACTTCTGTTTCTGACATGCCAATAATAGGTCTTAGGTGCCAAGAATTGATGCTCTTACCCAACTTCACTATACATTTTTAAAATACGACTAACTTCAAAGTAACGGAAATAAAGTTAGTAATTAGCAGAAAATTGGATGAAAAATTCCAGAGTTAAAAAATCTTCAAAATTACTATGTTACCACAAAACTCACTATAGCAATAAGGTTTTAAATAACACATTGTAATAAGTTATTTCCAACACCAGTTAAGATTATTAAAAAATCTTTTTACATTTTTTTGAAGATTTAATTTTCAGTTTGTAGGATTGGTCTGAATTTCAAGTAAAGAGAATCACTGTGGTTTCAACTCACGGTTAGAGCAAATTTAACATTTGAAATACAATCGTTGAGATACACATTCGCGATTCACTGTCGTTTCTTCTCTACTTTGTTTTTAAATTTGTCACAATCTCATTGCTTTGACTGATGATCTGCAGGTTCACTGTTGTACGGTATCATCCGTTCATTTCCACTTCGAAAAAACAGCAAGGATTTCCAGCGTGTTAGGCGAAGTCGAGGCTAAAAGGTAGTGAAAGTATTCCTGTGGAGCATGACGGGAGTAATGACACTCATACACTAGCCGCTTCATCGATACATGCAGGGCCGCTTTCGTATAGCGATTTATTCAGAAACACCATTTCTAATTTAATTTTATACCAATTTATGTTGCTTACATTTGAATATTTAAATTTTATAACTAGCGTTCGATCCACGCAGAGTAAATCTGAAGGTATCAATTTGATCTGCAACAAAATGATCCAAAAGACTGTACACTCAGAAAAAAAATGTCTTGAACCAAAAAATCCTTTTTTCTGGGTTCTACATGAACATTTGGTTAAATCAAACAAGTTTTGGTTGATTCAACAAAATATTTGATTGCCACAATACAATTTTTTTGTTGAATCAACTCAGAAATTTGGATAAAACAACCACAAATTTAGTTGGGGTGATTAAATGTTTCAATATCAATAAATTTACCATATTCCATGATAGAACTAACAAAAGTTGTGTTAATTCAACCAAATAGTTTTCTGAATGTAACAGTCTTTATATTCTCATCCTAATGAGAAGGTATTGGTTTTATGTAAAATTTGACTTTGTCGGTTTTCATCAAGTCTCCACGTTTTGAGACCCTCTGAGTCAGAAAATAACGATTTTTACGAATGTGTCTGTCCATCTGTCTGTCTTTAGTATCGTGTAGGCACAATAATTTTCGAAAGATTGATCAGATTGGATTATGCTTTGGCACACTTTTTTAAGGCCTAAAACAAAGAACGAGTTCGTTATCCAGCTATTTTTGATAAAAATTCAAAAAGTTAGAGCATTTTCAAAATTTTTGATACCATTTTTTTTCAAAATTTATAAATTTCTATGTACGGCTATTTATAGTACTCGGTAGCTTGAACAATTTATCCTCATGACTTTTTTCGATAAAAGAAAAAATTATCAGAGTTATAGCATTTTCAAAAAAAAAAAAACAGAAATAAAAGAACGAAAACGGACATTTTAAGCCAAACAACGCACAATATGAAAAAAAGTAAAAAGAAGAAAAACGTTGATTTTTGAAAGCCCTATGAGATTATTTAAACAACTTTTTGAATTTTGTTGAAAAATCGAAAATTCAAATTTTGATCACACAAAAAATTATGAAAAATTCCATTTTGCGGTCAAACTATGCAAGATAAGAGAAAAATGAATCAATAAAAATTTTGCACCCAAAAAAGATCTACAAATTTGCTATCAATCACTTTTTTATAGGACACGTAATTTTTGTTTTATTCTTGAAAAACATAAAAAAAATAAATACAATTTTTGGACAAACGACAAAAGCTGCGAAAAAAATAATGAGACAAAAGTTGTTCATCCAAAAAAGAGCTAAAAATTTGTCATTGATTATTTTTTGATAGGATGCGTAGTTTTTGTTTTATTCGTAAAAAACAACATTAAAAATAAAAAAAAATACATTTCTGGACAAACGACACAAGCTATGAAAGAAATTAATAGACAAAAGTTACTCTGTCAAAAAAGAGTGAAAACTCATCTGAATTTGTCATCAATAATTTTTTGATAGGGCGCGTAGTTTTTGTTTTAATCGTAAAAAATAAGATTAAAAAAAAAAATTTTTGGAAAAACGACAAAAGAGACGAAAAAAATGAAAAGACAAAAGTTGTTCAACCAAAAAATATCTGCAAATTTGTTATAAAATCTTGCTATGAAAATATATTAAAAATTAAATAATCAACTTTTTGGAAAAAGGACACAGGCTACAATAACATTTTATTCAACAAAATTTTTCGCCTAAATTATACCTACAAACTTGCTTAGAACCACCGTACGCTAAGATGTGTATTTTTAGTTTAACTCGTGAAAAATAACTTTAAAAACAAACAAATTAAATTAATGGAAAAACGACACAAGTTGCAATAAAAGGTTTGATAACAATTTGCAAATATTAAAGTAACCATGAAAAATACAATTTGTACTTCATTTTGTAATATCTGAATAAGCAGCCCCAGCCGAGGTACAGAAATAAATATAATATACATTTGATATAATAGACTTGAACATAATGTAGAAAAGTTCGCATTTTCGACAAAATCGAGTGTGAAGCACGAGATGCGTGATGAGAATGTGTTCGTTAAAGCCAAAGGAGCCTTAACAAAAGAGAATTCACAATCACTAAAGTACAGTTGTTGATTCTTTGACCTTTAATTTTAAAAAGCCTCGGCACAAATGTGAGGGAAATACAAAGACCGAGCGCGTAGCGCGAGGAAAATACATTATCGAGCGTGAAGCGCGAGATAAATACAACATCGAGCGATGGGTTTTTTAACTTGATATTGATACAAATTTATGTACCAATTGAATACCGTTACAGCAAAACCGACACCTCCGGATTCAGTGTGTATTCATCAATATATAAATGTGTGCCTAATAAAAAATTCACAATTATGTTAGATGAGTAGATTTTAAGACAACATGGATATTATATCGTATAATTTATTCAACTTTAGAAAAATCGTGCCACAATGCAAATTAGAAGAAGATTGAAAAGAACGAAATAGTTGTGTGCTTATTAAAAAAAATAGATTAAGTTAGGAAAAGCTTGTATAATAATAAGAAAAAATATAGTGATCCAATTTTCTGACTTAGAGAAAACAAAGAGGCTCTTCCTGTGATTGTAAAACTCTCACAAACGCAAAGAAAGTTGACTGTCTTACAATTTTTTTTTAAATTATAAAAATCTATTTAATGTGAAAACATCAAAGAACCAAAAAATCTCCTTAACAACGAATTTGGAAAATTGATATTCTAAAGATGTTTCAAATTGATGTTTTTATAAAAACCGTTTCTTTGCGCGAGCAATCGAAATTGCTGAACTATCAAATAGTTTTTAAATTTCAACATCGAGATTGTCTGAAGTCTGAAACCAATGGTTTCTCAATTTATGGAAACAAATTTTTCATAAATGTAAGAAAAAGTAATATTTATTTCATAAAGTGTGAAGCTGTCTCAAATAAAAGTACAATTCTTTATTTTAATTATGTTTGGTTAATGAGTGAAGTAATCTGCTGTTATCAATAGACAACTTACATCATTTGTTTCCTTACACATAATAATTATGACTGGTTTTAATTATACTTACATATTTTATATGAAATATAGAAACTTGTTTATAATATACTCTAGGAATTATAATTTATAATAAAAGAATATATTATCCAAATTTTAGGTAATGTTTAATGACCGGTTAAAATATTCTAACAAATTCTCTGCAATTTTTTATCTATATGTTAATCATGTTTTCTCTTGTTACGGCAAATATAAAACGATCACAGAAATGGTTTGGTGCTTCCGATCCTGGGAACACAGGCTCATATACTGACTCGCCGGCGCAATTGCAATTGCAACGACGTGCGATTCTTGAATAAGGTTGTATAGAAAAACTATGTATGTGTGAGAGCAGACAAATCCAGGCAAATATTGGAACCTATGAAATCGTTAAGACAGCCATTGAACTTTTCAAATATATTCGTGTCTGATTAAAGATCTACAAGGGATTATGTAATTTGCAACAAGAGCAATTTAAAGGTCTCACAACAAAAGGTTCCAAATAATGGAAAACAAAAAATTAGAGTAAAGTAAAAAAATTTAGTCTAATTATTTTAACTGTTTTTTAAGCGATTCAGTAATTTTCCATTTTTTCTTCTTCATCTTCGCTTATTTTATGACTAGTCTATAAACATTTCAATTTGGAAACTCTAAATTTAAAAAAAATTAAGCAGTTTCTGTTTTTTTAAAGAGTCATATTTCTTAGAATTTAATTCTGCGGGTTTTCTATTTTTTGCTACCACAATTTTCATAGAGAAATCAGGGACAACTGAAAAATCCTGAGTAATAAAACACCGTAAATAAAAAATTACGGAAAGGGAAAATATTCGAAATGAAAAATTACCGACATTAGAAAATTGCCAACAATTTCCAACATTATCAAATATCCGACACTGTACGACTGCCGACTTTTAATAGTGTCGCATGTTATATAATGTAGGCAATTTTATTTCGAGAATTTTGAAATACAGTGATATTATAAACTGTCGGAAATTTTAATATTCTAGAATTTTATCATTCAGAAATTCTAAATTGTCGAAAATATTATAATTTTTGAAATTCATTTATTTGTGTTTTTTCTTTTATAAATTTACGCACTCGTCAAATTTCGTTTTGAAAATATTATGTTCAATTCGACAAATATGTTGAGTTTAATAGTTCTAATTTTTAGAGCTGCTAGTTTAGTGTAAAAATCAACAATCTTTTGTAATTTAATAAGCGATTCTGAAAATTATAATCTCCTATTTTTGGGTACGCTCTTTTTTTTATTCTGAAAATAAAATATAATGAAATTATAAAAACTTGATAAAAAAATCATTTTTTTAAACAGTGTTTAGAAATTGTAATTATTTTCAAATAAACACAGATATTTTTGCAACCTAATATTGTATATAATATAATATAATATAGTTATTTCTAATTGTAAATAATACATGAAAAACATTCAGAAATGATAATTATTGTTGTATTAAATGTTATTTTAAAAAAATGAAATTTTTGGATGCTTAAAAAATAAAAACTTTTCTTCAAAATCTTTTCTGTGAATTATATAGCTAAAGGCTCCTCATTTATTAAAAAAAAATGTTGAAATGATTTTAAATGCTTACAGCTCCACACTTCAACATAAATAAATGTCATAAGTAGAAAATCATGTTGAATATTTCGAAGAGTGCAAGATACCAAATTTTGGAAGTTTTATAGGTTTTTTCGGAAACAGGTTTTTCAGTAAAGTTGTTAAATCAAGGAAACACTTTTTGAACAAAAAAGAATGTAACTTGCCTTCAAATTATTTGTATTTTAATAAAATACTATAAAAGTCATAATTTCAACTAAATGTGTTGATCAGCGATCTTCAAATTTTTTTCACTGGTACATGTGTTCATTTCGTTTTTCCACAAAGAAACTCTTCCGTACATACATTTTCTAGAAAATCCTCGTCACCATAGCACTAACAAGAAAATTATGATGTTTAGCAAATTGCTGTTTTCAAATACCAACTAAAAATTAACTTAATATTGTGAGTTTCAATGAAAAGGCAAGTATACATTTCTTCGCACACACTCGCGCGTCCCAGTGAGACCATGAGGATGTTACGTAACTTTATTCATGAAAGCTAATAAACTGAATAAAATACAATTTAAGCTAGCTGAAACTCAAATTATTACTTTGATTTTTTGAAGTAATAATTATCCCTTTTATAAATAATATATATGCAACAATATAATATCACTTATATTTTGTTAATATTGCGTCTCGAGGCTCTAAAATAAAGTTTTGGTGTCAATTCTTTAAAAAGATCTTGCAAGAAATATCGGAATTTTGAAGTATTGTTCAATTATGAATAAGTACCGGAATAAGGGATATTTTTTAATGTTCTAGGGCTCATTCTACACGTAAATATAAATGGATAATATATAAAAAAATAAACAAATAAAATATCCGGGACGTATCAACAACACGTTATTCTTTTCCCTTGAATTCCTTCAGTTTGAAGGCGAACAAAAAGTTCGCAAAAATTTCGAGTAAAATCATGTCTAAAATAAATATACCAAATAATTTAAGGACCTCTACATGTTTCTCACATTTACAGTTGTTTAAATGCTTTTTACGAGTATACTATTTATTGGAATTTTCACGACTTTTTTATTCCAAGCTCAGACTTTGGCTAAAACTAGGGAAAATTAATAACATTTATTTCAAACATTGCGGACATCCAAGTAAAACTTGAAAATTTTGACTTTGGTGTTACTGGACGTAGAACATCGTCATATTTCACAGTATTTTGATGAAATCAAACTTACATTATAAATTATCAAATATCTTACGAGAGTTATGTAAAAAACCTCTATAGACCCCCCCCCCCCCTCAAAGGCGTTACGTATTTTTTGAAAGGACCCTAAATGAAATATTTGATCAACCTAGAAATTTCTAGATTACATTAGATACTAACATTTATGTTAGTATCTTATCTGAAAAGTTTATCTAAAACCTTTTCATAATTGACCATAACAATAAAATTTGATTGGTCATGGCTAGGAATTAGAACTTCATCAAATAAGAAATGATAAATGACGAATAAACCGATAAGCCGGTCTAGTTACAGGAACTCGTTTTATGTATATCAATACCTAAGTATCTGGATATGGAATAGATATATACGACACAGATTCACATAAGCCTTACGTGCATTAATACACGTTTCAAAGTATCGCGAAATCAAGTTGCTGAAATAAAATTCTAACGCGGTAAACCAGCTGGACCTTGTAATATTTTTCTGGACAGAGGCGCTCAACTTCCTTGAGGAAAATCTACAATTACCTATTACAAATGGGGGAGTTCAAAAACTGTGTCACGCTATTTTGGGAATTTTCTTTACACAGAAAAAACAAAAGGTGAAAAGCGTTGCAGGTAAAATGCTGAAGGGAATCACGGCATGCAAAAAACTGAAGGTCGGCAAGGTTAAAATAAAAGTTCATTCATTTTTCATTTTACCTGTACCGATCTTAATTTTATTTTGTATGGTGAGATTACCCCCAGCATTTGTATCTGGAACGCTTTTTACCTTTTTTTTTTTGTTGCAACCCTCCTTTTTTTCGCCGAAGTTCATCACACAAATATGGGGCCCCCCCCCCCCCCCCGGGTGACGTCACAAATACGAAACCCATCCCATCCTTTAAGTTTTTTCAGCTATTATATTGTGAAATTTGAAATTGAAAACCTTCAAAAATTAAGATATTTCAGAGCAAATGTTTTTTAATTCAAGCCAATAAAGCAAAAAACTTCATTATACTGTTTCATAATTACCCACTGAAACTAATAATATTAAATTTATATTATAGAAATTTAAAAATAAATCACTGGCATTTTTCCGTTCAAAATAGAAGAATTTTTTAATTTGCATTTAAAATCACATCCAATATCTCTGTAACCATTAGGGTAGCCAAAAAATAAAATTTTAAAGTTTCTCACAAGAATAATTTGGAGAAAAACACATTTTTGTAAATTACATCTGAAACATGAAAAATTATAATAAAGTATAGGCCATGCTTTCATGATCATGAAAACCCCCTGAGCCCCTTTCACGGTGTCACAAAACCTACACCATGCAAGTGCAATAAGGATTTTATGGAATATTGCCCTTAATTATTACTTTTTTCTTATTTTTTATCACATATACTCACGAACAAATAAATTACAAAATTTTATGTATTTCCAAATCAATTTTTGATTGTTTAAACAATTTTTGTTTATTTAAACAATTTTAATTCCATAGGGTATAGCGAATTTAGGTTATTTCATTAATACTATGATATATTTACTGAACTTGTAGAGTGTATTTTTTTGTTTAAATTGTTTGCTTATTTTTTAAACAATGTATTTTTGCTCAAATCCAACTTTTTAACAGAAAAAGTTAGAAAATCGTACTTGTTTCCTAGTGTTTTAACAAGTATTAATATTTTAGACAAAATATCACTTTTGCAAGATATTAAATATTGTTTAAATAATTTTAATTGGTTCAAACCATTTTGATTTTGTAATATCGCGAATCAATGTGCCGAGTGAATTATTTTATTTTACCTATATATTCATTGTGTAAACTATTTATAATTATGTTAGTGCAACTTTTGACGGGAAAAATATATAGAAACAATTTTTTGCTTATTTTTTCAATAAGTTCCATTATTTCCTTCTGATTCTTAGATTTTTCAACCTACTGCTAATTGTTGAAACAATTTTTATTTGTAAAAAAAATAATTACCTTATGATATCGCAAATTGATAAATGTGAACACTTATTTTTTTTAAATTTTCAATGAATTTTCAATATTGAATTTTAATTCTAGTGTAATTTAATATTTGTTCGTGAGCATCTATGAAAAAAATAAGAAAAAAGTGATAATTAAGGGTACTATACCAAAAAATTCTTATTGCACTTGCATTAGGTAGTGTTTTGGGCACCATATATGAAAGGGCTCAGGGAGGTTGTACTGAAAAATTAATAATGGATACGCATTCGTTTTCCACAGATTAAAAAAGTATAGCCCATAATTTATTATCAATTTTCATTTTTCGGACGGAATTTACAAAAATGTGTTTTCCCCATGTTATTCTTATGGAAAAATCAGGAAGTGGGCGGTGCATGTTGATGTATAAAAAAACGGATTTTCTTTTCTTAGGAACCTAACAAAATGGGAGAAAGGGAAAGTGCCGTCAAAGAAATTCGAAACTTTTGTTTTTTTGGGCCACCCTAGTAACCATACAATATAGTGGCTCATGTTTTTACACCAACAATAGGGTCCTATACTACTACAATTTACCACAGTTTGATGAAAGTACCGAAAAATTTTTTGCGCTCATACGAAACTGGATGCCGCATTTATAGTCAAAAGTACCGGATAAAACTTCAGATGGTATGAGAATATAGAAATCCATATAAAATACGCAAACTTTTAATGCACTTATGTTCTTCTGTCATAAATTGCCGGTAGGAAAAAATTTTGCTTTATAGTTGCATGTAAAGTCGCAAGACTTTTGTTAAATCGTTAAAAACTATTAAAGTTACACGTATGGTATTTCAAAGAATGGGATACGACATAGAAGGAAGCTCACCTTGAAGCATTGCTACAAATACGGTTATGTGTACTAAAACGTAACCGAAGAAAGGAAGTCACTCACGTTGGAAAGTTTCGATTACACCATGGACAAAATCCCAGAGATGATGAAAGGTGTTAATTACTTTTCAAAGAAGACTTAAAATTAAAACTATTTGACAAAAAGGGGCCTACAGTCTAAATTTGAATCGGCCAATAAAAGTTCAATCATTTTTACTGACACAGCAGTCGTTTCAACAGATGATTCAGTCAATATTGCTCCATGAATCAATCAGTCAAATAGTAAAATTATTTCCAAATTAAAATTCCTAATTATATTCCTGCATTTTAATAGATGATTTGAATTAATAATTAATCACTGATTTATTTAGTAAAATTTACTGAATAGGTCATTTCAAATAACTTTGTTCAGACCATTCAAAATTACTGACTCGGACAGTCGACGTACTGATTGGATCAATTTGTCTTTGTTGGTAGAAAATAAGTCGTATTGGGTTAAAATTACTATTTTTGGTTGAATTCTACTGTTTTTGATTCAAAATAAAAATATTTTTGGGCTGAAATATCAATTATTACATTTTTTGTTGAGAATTCATATTTTTTAAATTAAAAATTCCATCACTTGTTCAAAAGTTGAACTGCTTTGTTATAATTTTTTTGGGTTATAATTTTTTAATTTAGCTGAAAATTCTTCTGTTTAAATTTAAATCAGTTTGTGGTTAAAAATTAATTTTGTTGATTGAAAATTGAGCTATTCCATTTTTTGGTGGTAATTGTTCTTTTTTTGATAAACATTTAACTATTTGGTTGAGGATTTAACTATTCCACTGATAATTTATATTTTTCGTTTAAAATTGAACTATTCGCTTGGAAGTTAAACTACTTGATTATAAATTCAGTTTTTTTATTTGTTAATAATTCATCATTTCAGTTCAAAACTTATTTCTGCAGTTGATAATCTAACTATTTTGTTGAAAATTTGTTGTTGTTTTAATTTTTTGTTGAAATTTAATTTTCTCAACTGAAAATTTATTTATTCCATTTTTTGTTCAAAAGTTATCTTTTTTAGTTGAAATTTCGTCTTTATTGGTAGCAAAAAAAAATCTTTTTTATTTGAAATATGAACTATTTCTTTATTGAGAACTTTTTTTCATTGAAAATTTTACTACTTGGTTGAATTTATTTGTTACAAATTCTTTTTTTTCAGCTAAAGATTCGTCATTTTACTTGAGAATTCATCTCTTTGGTTAAAAATTTGATAAAAAAAAATATTTGTTACTTTTTTATGCTAGAAAATTAATATTGTAAATAGGAAATTGAACTATTTCTTTTATGGTTGAAAATTGGTTCTTTTTAGTTAAATATTTAACTAATCGATTGAAAATTCATCTTTTATTACGTTAAACGTTTGTCTTTTATAGTAGAAAGTTAATCTTTTTGGCGGAAAATTCTTTTTTTTTCAATTCAACAAGGGTAGGTTGAAACTTGAACTGTTTTGTTAAAAATTCATTCTATTTTTTTAATGATATATTATTTTAGTTGCAAATTTATCTGTTTCGTTACAAATGTAACTATTTCCTTCAAAATTCATTTTAAACAAATTGTTGTTGTTATTTGAAATTCAACTTTTTTGTTTGCAAATTAATCTTCTTCGTAGAAAATTAATATTTTTTTTTTGGTTGCAAATTCAACTACTTCGTTGCAAGTTAAACTACTTTGTTAAAAATGCATTTTTTGGTTAAAGATTAGTCATTTAAGTTAAAGGTTCTTTTCATTAGTTTAAAATTTAATTATTTTGTTGAAAGTAAGTTTGTTTTATCTTGAAAATTAATCTTGTTTATTGAAAATTTAATTATTTCATTTTTGGTTTAAAATTGACCTTTTTTAGAAGAAAAGTCAACAGATTGGATCATTTACAATGACTGATCTCAGCAGTGTGTCAAATTGACTGAATTAAAAAGTCAGTTTTCACTGATTTGACAGTCCTCGAATCCACAATATATGAATCAGTCAAAATTGTCTTTGAATCAGTCACATTAGACGGCTTCAAATTCAGAGTATACGTAATGTTTTGGCAAAAATAAAACTAAATACACAAAAAGGGCCTACTACATGTCCTTTACTGAATTCTGAAAGAAAAAATATATTTATAGTCTCTAATTAATCTTAAAGTTGATCACAAAGTACGATTATTGTCGAAAAGGGATCGAAGTGATTTATAAAGTGTCCGTTGTAAAATAATGTTATAAAATGAAAAATACAATCAATCAAAACAGCCTTCGGTAAAGAAAAATACAAGCTAAACTATAACTTGTATCTCATTGTCGAAAACGGATCTAAGTATCATAAAAAGGAACACCAATTTTCAATAAGATCCCCTTTCCTCTGAAAGAAATATTTTTCCTAATTTCATTACAAATTAAGCTAAACTTTCAGTA
>CAKNYM010046306.1:107059-156408 GCA_932195095.1 Andricus curvator
GTGAAACTTATTTGCGACAAAAAATTCAGTTTTCTTATAAAAGGGTTTTGTAGGGATGACTTCTCTCAGTAAAAGTTTCAAGAAAGATTTTTTTTGTAGCTGAAAAGCTGATTTAAAAAGTTTTGTTTCAAAACATGCCACTTTCAGTGGAAAAAGATTTTTCCAGCACAGGCGCGAATATTAACTTTGCGAGACACAGAAGCATGACTTTATAATGTTATGTGCCTTACTAGAGAGCAAATGTATTTTTTCTTTTGATATTATTCATGTGAATGAAAACCCTTCTCTCTTGCTCCTCATCAGAAAAATTCTATCTTTCATGATTCTGTATTTTAAAAACTCTTTTTATTAGAACAAATAAAGAATACATAAGATAATTATGTTTTTTATCATTTTTTATTTACTTTTTTTTTTATTATTCGCATCAGTAGTCGCGGTATTTTTTATCTTCGTGCATTAAACCTTTTGGAAATAATAAAAAATCGCTGAAAAATAATTTCTGTGCATACGCATTGTCCCTATCTTAGAAACTGGACACAGCAGATTAAGAAACGATAAAAATGTGTCATTTTTAGCGGTGTTCAGTCGGCTTGTGGTCGCCTACAATATAATAACGATTTGTCTTAAAATTTCTGGATAAGTTGACTACATAAAGCTTTAATCAAATCTTTCAGGAAATCTGTATTCAATTATTATTTCCAGAAATATTTCACTTTTTATGTCCAGAACTCTATTTTTTAGCAGTTTAGGCGATCTGACGTGGGACCACGAGTTAGCGATAAAGATAGCGATGAATAATAGATAGCAATCGAATTTTCTTCCTTAGGGTAGAAAATTCGAATTTCGACCCGCCCCACAGGCATCGAAAGTCGAATTTTCGATTGAGGTATGATGAAAAATCTTTTTCTTTTTTGTGGGCTTTCTTTTAGATTCTTGTGCGCTTGCTTTATATCCAGAGACTTGTAGAAATTCTTTATCTTTATCCACATTGCTGCCTTCGGAAAAATTTCCTCAATTGTGCTAAGGTAGACCCTTTTCCATAAAAATAAGTATGAGCCAATATTTTTATTTTCATAATTGAATAATTCAAAGTTACTAGCAAATCTCCACGATTTTAGAGCATCTTAAGAGTTCATTAAAATATTGTTATTAGATTTTTTTTCAAATTTTTAATCCCTGAAATTCCTATCATAGGAAAAACTTAAGGGGTTTTACAATATTAAATATCGTTGCTGAATGTATTTTTTGTGATAAAGAATGTTCTTAAAGTTATCCAACTCACTTGCACTCATTGCAAGTGAATAGTTTTACTTTAATAATAATTATGATAAAATGATAACAAATCTCTATAAATTTAAGGCATGCTGAAAGTTAGAAATTTTTTTTTTAAATAAATTTTTTGTTGAAATTGTTCATCCTTAAAATTCCTATCATAGGACAAACCTGCTTAGCATAGAGAATATTGCACAATTTTAGAGCTTTTTCACGTTTTGAAGTTTTCGTTATATAACGGGTCTTTTAAAAATAATTTTGAAATTAATTTACAATTTGCACAAATTATGAGATTTTATGATATTAAAAATAATTTCTAAAAGTAGTTTTTGCAATAAAGAACTTTCTTAAAGTTTTACAGCTTTTACGACGCCTTCAATCCACATAGATTTTTTAGTATTTTTCAATTATCAAATTATTAAAGCCCGTTATTTAATAATTAAGAAAAACAAATAAATCTCGACAAATTTAAGGCATCATAAAAGTGTGTCGAAATTTTTCAAATTAATTTTGTGCTAAAATCGTAGACAAAGCATTTCTGTATTTATTGGCTTTATGTTTTCAAAATTCCTTATTCCAAGTACCAAATCTTGTGCAATTTCTTGTTTCAAATTTAAGGCAAATACTTTTTCATAACGATAAATATAATTCAAAAGTCTAGGATAGAGAATAATGCAATATTTTAGAGCTATTTAACGTTTATGAATTTTCCTTATGTAATTAAAGTTTGAAAAATAATTTAGGAAGTCACGCGTCTGAATCCAACAGAAATGGTACATGCTGCTCTGCCTGTTTACATTTTGATTGCCTCGATTCAGGATCAAGGCCACTGCAATACATGACCGGAACCGTTCTTATATCGGGAGTTGAATGTTAGTGCACATAGTATTTTGCTGAATTGTTAAGATATATTTTTTTTAAACTTTCTTACTTTCTGCTTTCGGGTGAAACTTGTTGCAAAAAAAATCGCACAATTTCAAAAATGTGTATATATTAAAAAAATAGTATAATACGACCCAAGGCCAGAAAGTTGGATTTCCGGGCGTGTGTGATATGAAGGTGTGTCGTATACTATTTTTCCTCATCCCCAGCCGAAAGTACGTTTGATAATTAATGTTAATTAATAAAATTCGTTGCCGGCTGCTTTTTCTTTTGTGGCCTGCATCAGCACGCGCGCCACCTCGCGTAGCGCCGCTGCTGCTCTCGGGTCAGCTGAGCGGATGCATGGGATTCGGTCGCCCGCTCGACTTTTGCAAAGCCGAGGCGGGGCCGAGGTTTTGCTGGTCGGGGCGGGTATCAAGAACACATTTTTATATTTTTTATGTTTTCTTAATACTTCTTTTTCGTCCGCCAGACGAGGAAGAACCATTTTTGAGGTCTTGTGCCGTCTTTTCATGCACAAAAATCGCAACGACGCAAATCGATGAGTTTTGAGGCTGAACACACCGACGGTCTCTTTTTTCCATTCACCTGTCAAGATAAATATTTTTCAGAGGCTAATTACACAATAACACAATACTGAGCGTTGCTACGTCAGGTTGCTACGTCAGCGAGCCACAAAAATCTCGCAGCCAATTAGAGATCGTGTTAACTCTAGCAGGCCGCAAAAGCCACTGTTCCCGGACAGAAATGCGGCCGGGAAGACGTACTTTCGGCTAGGGGATGAAGAAAAAGTTTTTAAAATAATTATTTAACATGTTTTACTTAATTTTAGTAATATTAATGAAAAAATTATTTTTTTTAAATTGTTTAAATAATGTGCGATGAGTAAAAGAATTATTTGAAATTTGCGACTTTTTTTCAGCAAGTTTGACCCGAGGGTTGAATCAAGGGAAAAATTATACAAATATCTCAATAATTCACAATTACAATTTTTCGAAAACATCAAAACCTTAATCTTTGTATAGAATGGAAATTTTGCCTTCAACTTGGGCTTACTACACTCAAAATTTGATGAATTTTTGTGCTGTTATTAGGAAATAAATTTCATCATTCAAAAAAAAATTAAGGCACTGAGTAATACACGTTATAATTTCCGCCAGTAGTGCAGCAAAAGGAGAACAAATGAAAACTGGACAAAATGTTCTTTCTACTTTTTTTTTTATTAATAATCATCTCGCCAAGGTTTCAGTATTTTCCCTTCAACAGATTCTCAAAAAAAATTTAATTTGATCAATCTAAAAAGAATTAAATTTAGACATCTTTTAGAATTACTACGCATACTTTAATTTCACAAACTATGTTGATTGTACTGACCACTTTTCATGACGGAATTTTTTTCATCATAGATGTTTTAGGTAAAATATTATTTTTGGGAGAAACAAAAGGTAAAATCAAGATGTTAATTTTAGATCAATTAATTTTTTTTCATAGATATTATTTTAGTGTTTATTATTTCTTACAAAACTAATAACATGAAAAGGGAAATTTTTATTTCTTCAATAAATGCTGCAATGATAAAATGCATTTTCCTGAAAAAGTAATTAATTCTCAGCATTAAGGTTTCAAAGTAGAGCACTTTCTTTGTTTAGTGATGCTTTTTCACGTTCCATTCTCAATGGCTGCCCTCTGATCATACAAAAGCACGGAAAGCATAGTCTTACGATCGAAGTAATCGTAAGATCCCTTTACGAATGTGAAAACTAAAGTCGTAAGTTTACGATTGTAAAGTTACAGGCTCATGAAAAGTCCTCAAGTTCGATTTCAGTGGTACCGTATTTATTACAAATCCACTAATATTGTTAATTTACTTGATAATTCGCATAATCTTCTGGATTTATAATAAGAATCTTTTGAAATATTTTCGATTTATAATTCTTTTATTTTACCTTTTTTCACTCCTGAAATTCGGCTAATTTAAATGTTAGTGTTACTTTAAAAATTCTGCTGGAATATTATAATATTATAATGGGCACTTCGTTAAAATTGTCCAGGCAACAAATATTTCTATTTCGATAACTTATGAAAATTATATTTTGAATCGCACGAAAGAATATGTCGCACGAAAAATTTTAATTATATCTCATGACCATTGAAGAATAAATACATACAATTCAGATAAAAGTGTTTGAAATGTTGATTTATTAAGCAATTACTTTCTGAGTTTCAGAAGAAGTTCAATCAGTAATCAAGTGAAAGTATCTCTTTTCTCTATCTGCTTTTATTTCTTTTTCGAAAAGAATGCATCCTTGTTTGTACAGAAAACAAAGTCTCGAGTCAGTAAAGTTTACTTTGGACATTGGAAATTTGAGAATTTCTGTTATATACGTGTAGAAGTGCAAAATCTACAGTGTGCATGATCATGTTAAAGTAAGCACAATCATATCAAATCTAGCGGAATGATTCTTCGAATAAAAATATAGAGACTATTGTTGCAAAGAATTTTTTTATTTTTCAAAACATATTTGATTCGCGGTAGAGATTCGCGAACAAATATAAAAATCCTACCATCACAAATATGTTTTCTTTGACAGGACTTGTGTGAAGATCAGTCAACAATAATAATTACTTAAGATTAATCAAAGGTAGAAAGAATTAGGATTTAAAAAATAGGATAAAATAAAGATAAATAAAAACAAGACTGCGTCTATTTGTCTCGAAAAATTGGCGAAGCTGGGAAAGGGGATGGTCTAGTCGTCCCAAAGTTTCGGGAGGACTAGCTACACTGATGAAAAATATTTGAACACTCATCCATAATTTCGGAACGAGAATGTTTGTAAGAAACCTTTTGTCGATCAAAAAAATGATTTAGTTCAATCCACAGCAAATTATTTATATTAAATTTAATCAAAAATTTATCGAGTGATTGAAAAACGTGGCAAAGTAGAACTGCTTTTTTTCAACTTTATATTGTTCCTAAATAATGTTTGGGCTATTTTTTGTTGTCGCTTTTTTGTTGTAATTTTCATTGTTTCTGTTGTTATAAAGCTATAAAGTTATTCAACAATAAAATTTTTATTTTTATCTTCCTTATTTCTGAAATTAGTCAAATTTAAGAAATTATTTTTCATCGGAAACATTGCTTAAAAAATGTCTATAATTTTCGATATCGATGTGAAAGAAGTTTTTCGAAAGTTTTAAAATTACTACCACCCGCAAAATCGTTTATCATTTCTTAACTATATCGGGTTAAGCTGAAATATCACTAAAGACTTCAAGGGATTTCAGAGGATTTCCAAATATTTCAAATGATTTCTCAGAAATTTCAATAAATTTTAAAGGATTTTAAGAGCATTCAATAAGCTATTTAAATGAATTTCTCAGGATCTCAAAGGATTTCAGAGAACATTAAACATTTCAACGGATTTCAAGGAATATTATCAGATTTTATGTAATTTCACAGGAATTTGAAAGATTATATAATATTTGAATGAAAGTTGCAAGAATTGAGGGACTTCAATGAATTTCAAAGACTTAAAGAGATTTTCAAGTATTTTAAGGTATTTTCAAAGATTCCAGGGAATTTTAACCGATTTCGAGAAATTTCAATGGATTTTATGGCTCTTGACAAGATTCTCAGGAATTTTCAAGAGATTTTAAAATATTAAAGAAAGTTACAAATTTTCAAGGAATTTAAAAAAATTTTATTGGTTTAAAAAGATTCAAAACAGTTTTATGAGGTTTTAAAGAATTTCCTAAAATTCGGAAGATTTAGAAGGATTCTATAGAGCTTTAAAAAATGTAAAGTTATTCCCTAATATTCTAAAGCATTGGAAATATTCTAGGATATCTCAAACATTTTTAAGCAAGCTGCGAGGAATATCATCAGATTTGATATAACTTTACGGGATTTTAAGGGACTTTTTAATATCTTAATGAAGTTTTAAAGAAATTATTCAGAAGAATTAAAAGATAACAAATAATTTCAATGATTAGAATATATTTTAAATATTTTAAGGTATTTCCAAGGATTTCGAAAAAACTTTTTGGGGTATTTAAAAAAATATCGATAAAAATAAATTTTTTCAGAATTTTTTGAATAACTTCTACCCACTAAATCATTCAATATTTGACCATCGTTACGGAAAGTGTTAAGGTTATTTTAAGTAACATTTGGCTTGTTGAAAAATCTAGAAAAATACATAACCAATATTAAATGATATTGGAGATATGTGCTAGCGATTTGAAAAAAAATGGTAAAAAATTCCGTTCTTGATTCATATTCATATATAACAATTTTTTCGAAGTAAGTTGAATTTTCAACAAAAAAGTTTATTTTTAACCATGATGATTTTTCTACCATGAAATATGAATTTTTAATCCAACCGGAAGAATTTTTAACGAAAAAGTCGAATTTTCGACTAAAAAAATGATCGAATTATAATACTTGAAATGTCCACCACGAAAAAAGACTTTTCTATCATAAAAGATGAATTTTCAATCCAAAAGGACGAATTTTTAACAAAACAGTGGAATTTTCAAGAAAAAAATGTCCTTATCAAAATAGTTGAATTTTCAATAAAATAATTAAACTTCTAGCAAAAAATTTGAATTTTTAACCAAATGGCTGAATTTTCAACATACAAAAATGAATTTTTAACCTAGGAGATTATTTTTCTACTAAAGAACGAATTTTCAATAAAATAGATCAATTTCAACCAAAAATGGGATAATTAAATTTATAGTTTAAAAAAATTACTTAATAAAAATTAATTTTCAACCAGTTAAACTCAATAAAATAAAACGAATTTTTAACAAAATATTTGGATTTTTAACCAAATACGTGAACTTTTAACAAAGAGGATTAATTTTCTGCCCAAAAAGACGAATTTTCAAGAAAACAGTGAAGTTTTTAACCTAAAAAGTCCAACGCTTTGAAAACGGTTGAGTTTTCAATGCGAAAAAGATGCATTTTCAGCCAAGAAAGAAGAGTTTTTAACCAAATAGTTAAACTTACAACTAAAAAGGATAAGGTTTTACCCAAAAACGGTATCGTTAAATTTTCAGTTAAAATTTGAATTTAACCAAGAAAGACAAATTTTTAACAAAGCAGTTGAATCCTCAACCAAAAATACAAATTTTGATATCATTATATTTTATGCAGATCCATATTTTAATCAAAGTTTAAAGAAATTATTCATAAGAATTAAGGGTTTTCAAATAATTTCAAAGATTTGAAGAGATGTTCAATATCTCAAGGTATTTCAAAAGATTTTAAGAAATTAAAAATTATTAGAAAAATTTTAAAGGTTTTAAAAGCCTTTCAAATATTTTAATTATTTCCGAAGATTTCAAAGAATTTTAAAGTTTTTGGTTTATTGAAAAAAAACAGCTAAAAAAAAGTTTTTTCACAATTTTTTAAATTACTGCTACCCAAAAAATCATTCAAGATTTGACAATCGTTCTTAAAAATGTTGTGGTTGTTTCAACTCACTTTAAGCTTGCCGAAAAATCGAGATAAATACATTATACCATTAAGCCATTTCCCTTTCGGGGTAGGCGTGACTTGCTCGGTTGGAGAATAGTAGTGTGCATATGGGTATATAGGTATAAGGTAGGTAGGTATATAGGTATAACCAATAATAACACAGTTTTGTATAAGTTTTAATTTTCGAGGAGTGTATAGTTCCTTTGTTGCTTTTTCCATATTTTTTTTATCTTCTTTGTTTTCATTTCAATAGCTCATAATTATTTGGTAATTCGTGCGTCTTAGGTAGTAAGTAACTAAATTTTATTGAATAAGATATGGCGGAAAATATTTGGAAAAATTACGCAATCTACGGGGGGGGGGGGGGGGGGCGGCCGGGTACAAAACACTTTTTCAGGATTTGTTAAATGGGAGAGGAGAGGGATAAAAATTGCGTTACATAATTTATGGATTGCCCTTAGGAAAAATCCAATTTACAGAAAAGGGTACTTCTATTTCTCCGAGAATTTGGTAACTTCAATATTACTCAATAACCATAGCCACGAATAGTCCAGTTGGTTCTGTAGAATTGTTATTCGAATTTGTAATTATATTCCGTATTCTTATCGACCTTTCAAATCACTTCAGGCGCGTAGGCATAACTTATGTCCGATAATTGCAAAATGCTGCACATTCCGCATGTGCACCTACATTTTTTTTCATCATCTATCGAAACATTCACACGCACAGACAATAAAAATGAAGATGAGAAAAGGTGGTCAATACTAGTACAATAGCTGCAATCACTTCCCAGTCACTATTTTTCGATCTATAATGGTCTAATAACAAAATAAACAAAATAACTTACTCTCTAGATTTGAATTGGGAGTTTCAGAAAAAAATGTTCTCGAACCCAAAAAAATATTTTCTTGGATATTGTATATCAAAATTTGGTTAAATTAAAGAAATTTTCGTTGATTCAAAAAAATTTTTAATTGAACCAAATACTGCATCTATCAAAAGATTTGCATAGAAGAACCAAAAAATTCGGCCGGATCAACGAAATATTTTGTTGTACATATAATAACCATAGTCCATGGTCGAAGCAACAAAAATTTGGTTGATTCGACCAAATTAAAAAATTAATAAAAATTTTCAATCTAAATGATCTTATGAATGAATTTGATGAAATAAATATTGTATTTATTTATATTCTTCATGTTAAGTGCAACTTCATAATTATATGATCAGTGATAATAGTAGAAAACAGTAGACACGAACCAGGGCCTAAAATGTTGCCTAGTGCGATACACTTTGTATAGTCTGGATTTAAATGTATGTAATGTGTAGTCCGAAATCAAAAAGTGTGTATTGGGAAATTAACTTTATTTTCTCAAAAATGTCCGATTTTTAACTAACGTTTTAAAAATATTACATTTAACTTCAATTTTTATTCAAACTATTACTCTTTAGTCTATAAATGATTAAAATTTATATTTCTTTATCGCACGCATTACATTCTTTCCCCGATTCCCCTCTGTCTTTATTTTTCTCATTTTTCCAGTATTAGAAGCCACAAGAAAATTCAACTATTTTTTTTGAAAGTTGATTCTTTTCACTTAAAAATAATACTATTATATTTTTGGTTGAGAATTCCTGTTTTGGTGTGTGAATTCATTTGTTTTTTCTTAGGAATTCTTTTCTTTGTTGGTTTAAAGTTTTATTATTTTTTATTACAAAAGGCAACTATTTTACTGAATATTAACCTTTTCTGGTTGAGTATCCAACCGTTTTGTTGAAAATTCTTCTTTTTTTAAATGCAACCGTTTTTTATTTCATATTACAAAATTTGTTGGTTGAAATAAACACTGTTATCATTTTTCGTTCAGAAATTCAACTTTTTTGATTGAATCCAGTTTTGGTTAAGGATTCATCTTTTCACATGAAAATTAAACTATTTGGTTAGAAATGAACTTTTTTGTTGGAAATTCATATTTTTGGATTGAAAATTTGACCTTTTGTTAGAAAATTCTTATTTTTTCTCAAAAATTCAACAATTTGGTTGAAATTCTTTTTCTTTCTTGACTTGAAAATTTTTCTTTGTTTTTTGGTTGAAATGTCAACTGTTACATTTTTTGTTGAGGTTTCAATTTTGTATTAACAGCTCAACTACCTTGTTGAAAGTTGAACTACTTTGTCGTAACAGAATTTTTCTGGTTGAAGATTCATAATTGTAGTCAAAAATTCATATCTTTGTTTGAAGATTTAACTAATTTGTTGACGAATTGTTTTTTTTTTTTAAATTAATTTTTCGAACCGGAAATTTAACTAATACATTTTTGATCGCGAATTCAACTGTTTTGTTAAAAGTTCGTCTTCTTCGTTTGATTTAAACTGTTTATTATTTAAAATTATATTCATTCAGCTCAAATATCAACTATTACATGTTTTGTTTGAAAATTTATCTTCTTGGCTTGAAAATTCAACTACTTGTAAAAAAAAAAAAAATTTCGTTAAAAATTCATATTATCAATTAGGTTGAATTTTTTTTTCTTTTGTGAAAAATTTTTCTTTGTTTGCAATATCAACAATTGCATTTTCCGCAGAGAATTCTTTTTTTTTTTAATAAAGGATGTTAGAGTTGTCGGTATACTGGTACACAATTTATTGAAAAACTTTTAACGTTCCGCCCTTCGACAAAGAGCCTTTTTCTTTCTTTTTTTGTTTTAAAAAAAGGATGTGAGAGTTGTCCATATACTGATCCAGAATATATTAAAAAACGTTTAACGTTCCGCCCTTAGACGGAGAGATTTTTTTGTTGAAAACCCAACTACCTGGTTGAAATTTTAACTACTTTGTTAAAACCTAATTTTTTTGCTGAAAGATTTTTTGAAATTTAAGAATTTTAAATTAGATTAAAATCAAATTTAAAATCCCATTTAATATCCAATGCTCAAGTTAATGTATAGAATTCCTGAAAATAAAACAAGAATCTAACATTCAAATTTGGACAACCACCAAAAACTGCTCCTATTGCAATTCCTGAAAACAAACGAAATTTGTTTCTTTGGACAAAAATAAAAAAGAGGAAAGAAAAATGAGAAGGCAAGCAACCAAATCCCCTTACTTCTCTTTTTTATTTCTTTCGTCTTTTTTATTTTTATTATTATCAAATCGCAATATGGAAGCATTCACTTTCACTTCATTCTCTTTTTTATTTTTATCCAAAGAAACAAATTATTATTGTTTTTAGGAATTGCAATAGGCGCATTTTGTGGTGGTTGCCCAAATTTGATCGTGAGATTCTTGTTTTATTTTCAGTAATTCTGTGCATTAAAGATTTCTTGTTTCAGTTAAAAATGTATCTCTTGAGATGGAGATTTAACTAATTTGTTAAATTTTTTTCCGGTAGAAAATTAATCTCTTCATTGAACATTCGACTTCTTTGTTGAAAATTAATGTATTTTGCTTCAAAAATTCATCTATTTTGTTCAAAATGCAGTGTTTTTACTTGAAATGTTAGAAGTTTAAAGCATTTGCAATTGAATTAAAAATATTGCCCACATTAATTTTATTTATAAGAATTGATTCCCATATTTTCGTGAATAATCTCCTTATTTTGTTTTGTAATTGTAATTGTAATATAACGTTCATTACGATTTTGAATTTGAGTGAGACTGAATTTTACTGTTTTAATGAATGAAATAAAAAACTGATTTATCAGTTTAATCTTCAGTACTGATTTAATTAGTTGAACTTCTACTAATACAGATTTAGATAGTAGAGTAAGTCAATTCTTACGAATTGATATATATGATGCTTGACGAGGTGTTACATAAAGTGTAATTCAGGGCAGAAAAGGAAAACGTTTTTCTATATAAAACGTTTTACTTTCTCTCTCTTTCCATTCTTTTTCGCTTCTTGACTGGCCTATTTCCCTTTTTACATAATCGCGTATAAGAAATTTTTACGTCATGCTTCAGCTGTAATAAAACAGTGAATTGATTGATTGAGGACTGATTGATTATACGCTATTTTTCTCTACTCGAAAAACACTAGTATCTGAGTAGTATCATTTACATTTTAATCAATATGCTTTTTTTCATGCGACAAACGCAATTCTATGAAAAGTTTTAGTTGCGTAAAATCTGCGTATGCTCTAATCGTTGGTTGGCTGTTGATAGAAGGGATATTAAAATTAATCGTTGTTACACGAACCTGGTGTGACGCCGTGTGCAAATTATAATCGCGATAATCGCAAGTGTTTCGTTACGAAGTCGCAAGACGATTATCTGTGCAGCTTGTATATACATACACATGGAGAATTGCATTTTATTCTCTCCGTAGGCAGGTTTCTCGTTAAAGAATCTACTAACTGTATATACCTGTATATACGCTTGGGCGGAGCACAGGGATTCTTACGCAACGAATTTCTCGAAGCATTATTATGTTATCATGCTAAACTGGCGGCTAGTTCGCTCGCGGTTCGGTTTCGCCGTTTCGTTTTTCTTCGAGAGGTTTACGCGCATGTAAATGCTGTTTTCCATGCTTCATTAGACACTGACACGATTCTGCCACCTTCAATTTTAAAGACGCGATTGCAGGGTGGCCAGAAGCTCAGTGTGGCCAAAAGCACTTTGTGTGTGTTGGAATTATCTAACAATAATTACCAGTAGGTTAGAGTAAACCAAAAATTGTTCATAATGTTTTAAACAAATTAATGAACGAAGCCTTTTTCTCATAATTCGCAACGATTGGTTGTTTCAAGTTCATAGTTATTACATACAGTATAAAATAAAATTATGCCTTATTGCGACTAGCGAAGAATAGCAGCTTTTTAACAATTATTCAAACAATTTTTTTAAACAAATACACAGTTTTCGCATTGTTCAATGAAAAGGTTAATTTCTTTGCAGTATCAACCAAATATGTCTTGCCAATGAATTCTTGATGTCATTTTTTCAAATTAACAACAAATGTTTATTGTTTGAACAATATTTATGAACAAATTTACGATTTGACCATTTTTCCAGGATAAATATTTTTTTATTGGGTTATCAAATTATCTATTTATTGAGTATCGTATCTTGACGACAACTGAAAATGTGAAATATCCATTCCATAAAATATCTTGAGTATTCTTGAAAAGTTGAACTGCTTTTGGTCCTAATGACTGTATGATAAAATATTATGACTAAAATGGATTGCAGCTAAAAAAACACACATTTTCAACCAGTGGAAATTAACCAAAAAAGTCGAGTTTTTATGAAAATAGTTGAATCCTTTACCAAAAAGATAATAACTGAACAAACAAGATTAATTTTCAATCCTACATTAATTCTTAACAAAATTGTTAAATTTATAAACCGAAAAAAACAGATTATCTACAAAACAGTTGCATTTTCAGACCGAAAATATGAATTCACAAAAGTTAATTTGCTACTTAATAGTTAATTTTTTCAATGAAAAATTAAATTTTTAACCAAATAATTGAATTTTCTACCAAAATATTTGAAGTTTCATAAAAAAATGAATTTTAAACCCAAAAGAATAAATTTTCAAGAAAAAAATTTATTTTCAAAGAAATAGTTCATTTTTCCATCAAATTATTTATTTTCCAACCAAAAAGATGAATGCTCAACGAAATATATAATAGTTGATATTTAAAAAAAACAGATTTCAATTCGAAATAAAATCTCCGTTGAATTCACCAAAAAGACAATTTTTTCGCAAAATACTTGAATCCTCAACCAAAACAGATTAATTTTAAATAGCAAAGATGAATTTCAGACGGAGAAGATTAATTATTTACTACAAAAAAAACGAATTCTCAACAAAATACATGAATTTTTAACCAAAGGCTTGAATTTTCATCTAGAAAAGATCAATTTTTGATTAAAAATATCTATTTTCAACCAAAAATGGAATATTTGCATTGCTGAGAAAAAAATTATTTCTCAGCCAAAAAAAAAGAGTTTTCAGAAAGTAGTTAAATTTTCAACAATGGACAACAAAGGAGTTTATCGTTGAACCGAATGGTTGAATTAGAAAAAAAAAAAATTTAACCAAGAAGAATTATTCTCTATGAAAAAGACGAATTTTCAAGGAAATACATAAATTTTCCACCATATAGTTGAATTTTCTACTGAAAAAGATAAAGTTGCAATCAAATACTTGACTATTTAACTAAACAAGATAAACTTTCAACCAAAAATAGAATAGTTAAAATGTTAGTTATAAAAATTAATTTTGAACTGAAAATGAAACGAATTTGTAATAAAATATTGAAATTTTCAATCAAAGAAATGAATCTTAAGAAAAAAATAGATTTTTTCCAAGTAGTTTAACTTTTAGCCAATTAGCCAAACTAGATGAATTCTGAACCAAAACTCTGATAGTACACTTTTCAACCAAACAGAATTAACTTTTAAGCAGAAGAAATTTGATTTACTTATTGGAAAAGGGGGAAATTTCTTGAAAATAAGGGGAGAAAAAGCGCAATTCTTTCAAAAAGGAGAAAAGAGGGGAGTAGGAGAAAAATGTGAATTCCGAAATCTGTAAGTGATTTTGAAACTTATTTAGTTATTATAGAACTGTACCGTTGCAGGGCCAACTTTTGCAAAATTTGCAAATTTTTACATTCTCATTCTAATGAGAAGGTATTAGTTTTATTTAAAATTTGTCTTTGTCGGTTTTCATTAAATCTCCACGTTTTGAGACACCCTGAGACAGAAAAAACGATTTTTACGGAATTGTGTGTCTGTATGTATGTCTGTCTGTATATATGTCTGTTTCTTGTAAGAACGATAACTTTCGAAAGATTGATTAGATTGGATTGTGCTTTGGCACACTTTTTTAAGGCCTAAAAATAAAGATCGTGTTCCTCAACCAGCTATTTTGGATCAAAATTCGAAAAGTTAGTTTTTGTTCTAATCGTGAAAAATAACATTAAAAATATAAAAAAATACAATTTTTTTATAGAACTCACCGTTTTTCTGTTAAGCACAGAAAATGCGATAAAAAAATATACATACATACATATAGATATACATATGGCCACCCATCTCACAGTCGTTAGACGTGGCCATAGGTGTGATTTACCGCGGTTCTACTGAGAGCCGGTGTTATTTTTATATGGCAGGTGCTCTTAGTGGGACCCAGCGGTGGTTGTTTAACCTTTTTTTTTAATTATATATATATATATATATATATATATATTATGAATACAAAAATTTGAATTCAGTCATGCGTAATAACGTAGTAGACAATAATTATGTATGGCATTACACCTGAACTGTGCGAGATACGAAAAAAAGCTCACAGAAGAATGGTTACTCTAAAAGAGATCTACAAAATTGGGTTTCACCACTTTTTATAAGACGCCTTGTTTAAATATAGTTTTCTATGAATAAAACAAACACTCTTTGACCAGGAATGGAATTTTCGATTTTTTTGTAACATTTTCAGTAAGTTAAACCGAAACTGTTTCTTAAGCAATTAAGCGTTTTTCTTTGGACTTTAAAAAATTGTGTGGGTATTGTAATGAGAATGTGTTCCTTAAGGCCGATAGAGCCTTAAGTAAATAAACTTCCTTTTTGATCTAAAATAAAACCATTTTTAACAATCACTTAAAACGTAAAGATTTTGTCAATTTTATAATGTTTTCAAGTAAATTTCTTCTTTCTATCTAAGTCGAGCACGATGTGCGAAAGCCGAAAAAAGCCGAACTTGCGAGCGAAGCTTATTACAATTATGGTATTTTTCACTTTAAATTCATAAAAAAAGACCTGTTAATCTAATAGACTAAATTTCTATTCAAGTCAGAATTTAATGAATCAGAGAAAAAATCGTTTCTTCCTAATTGAAATGTACTGGTATATAGCATTTTTTGGTTTATCATGATTCCTCAGCATCTCATTAAAGTTTTCCGAGAAAAGTTAAAATCATTGCATGAGTTCTTTTTGAAAAAAATTTATTTTTGTTTTTTAAAAATTAAGAGATGTAGAATTTATATACAAGTTGGTGGAAAAAGGGGCTTCAAAATTCTTCTTCTTATGGAATTTTATAGATGTATACATTATAATGGTATGATAAGTAGCATGAATGAAAATTTCATTTTAGAAATCAAGCTTATCATTGGAATTACTAGAAACTTCATTATTATTAATTATAGTTCTTCGCTTGAAATAACTAAATCCCGAAATTCCGTTTTACTAAATGAGTCAACTTAAAATATAATTTTTGTTTAGAAATAAAACTCTCTTTTATTAAAATTAAAAAATATTTAAATCTCTGAACAAGCAATCAAGTTAGTTCATTTTGACTTCAAAAGCTTTCAACAATGACATAAAGTTAATCTAAATTGCTCAGTGAACGCTCAGTACTAAATTAATTGCTATACGAGCTATCTTTCAATTCGTTTTATTTATTGAACATTGTAGTTGTGTTTTGGATGCACTCATTAGTTGCCGAAACTAAATATTGTCAAGCTTGATTTTTTAAAGAAACTTTTAAATAATGCTCTCTACGAAACCTTTAGAATGTGCAAAACTATACAATTTAATAAAAAATAAAAAGAACGTCCACATCTCATAATTTTTGAGAAACAGAAAATGATCTTTTCTTAAAAAGGTCTTAGGCAATGATTTTTAATTTTGCCTGAAAACTTTCCTGGAATGCCGGGGAAATTCCCAATGAAAAAATCCCATCTGCAAGCATCTTCCAATTCCAGTCTTTGTAAACTTTCCAATAAGATATTGCGAAAATAGTGCAAATATGCAATAACAAAACAAATAATGAGCATTTATATCTATGTGATTATTTTGAAGGTACTTGAATAAGAATAATTTTCGTAAAATATGTGAAATATGTAATCATGAATTGTTTATAATTTTTTCTTGAATATATGTTTATTTGATTTATAATATCATTTTCCTGCAGATCAGGTGCTTTCGATTTATTGGAAAAATTCGATTGGTACTGCTATACTGAAGTATTTTTATAAAATATCATTATAAATTCAACAATTCTCTCATGTCTGGAAATTGAAATTAAAACCTAGAATATTTTTTATTTAGTATGGAAGAACAGAAACCTGATTATCTCAAATTATAAACAATAGAAAATAATTACATTATCAAAGATGGTTCGAAATACGGAAACATTTTTTCGACAATCTTCTGCTCCCGGTATGTGACAGTGTTAATAATGACCCACATATATCCATGAATAATGGAAATTTCAATAATTAATGAAAGAACGTGCTCTGATTTCTGTACACCAAAAATTCAGTTAAATCAATAGAATTATGCTTTTGACAAGTACGTAATTATAGTACTACCAGAACATTCCAGTTTTCCGTTCCTAGAGAAAAAAGGTAACAAGACATCGATAGTAAGAGGAAGTAGTAATTAACTACTTCCTATCGTGATTTCCCAGTACGATATATCCACATATATGACAGATTTCCGCAAGCGTTTATGTCTCTATTAGCATTTTTGTCTCTATTTAGTTTATATCAAGATTTCTTAAATTACTACACAATTTTTTTCTCTAAAGAATGAAAGGTGTAAACTACTATCAAGTCCATGAGATATTGTAACAATTTTGTAACGGAATTGTCATAAAAAAGAATTAAAAGAAACTATTTGTAACAGTCCTTCCTTTAATTCTGGAGACTTGATTTGAATAAGTACGTCAACTTTGAAGGTGAAATTGAAAAAAAAAAACTGTTACTAAAACTTGAAACTTTTTGGGTAATTTTAAATTAAATTTTGTCACTGATTAAAAAAAAATGTTATATGATATAATTTCATTATATATTTCTATGAAAATTAACAGAGTTTTCCTGAAAGTACAGTAAACTGAATAGCAGAGTATTTTATAAAAAGGACACAGACAATTTACTCTGTCTTTAGAAGAAGTGGGAACCCATTTTCGAAAATGTTTCTATTATTTTTATTATTTAACAAAACAATTGACAGCCAATAATAATTGTTCATTTTAGAAACAATTTTATAAAAAAATTCACTACTTGACTACAATACATTTTAATTAAAAATACACATTTTCGTCGATTTTCAACTAGCAGATTTCGCGTTTTCAACTGAATCAATATAAAATTGATTGGAAAGATCATTTGCTTATGATAATTCATTAACAGTCATTGGCAGTCAATTTCTAAAAAAAAAACTACATCAATTTCCTGGAAAATAGTCAAGTTGTGAATTTGTTTATAAAATTTTCTACGAAATAAAAAAATATTATTCTTTGATAAATTCTCATAAGGAAAGGATTTTTTCAAGTAATTGAGAGTTAATTCCATTGAAAAAACGAAACCTGCCAGTTGAAAGTGGATGAAAATCTGTATTTGTTTATCAAATTTATCAATTTTGTTTTGTATCAATTTTGTTAAAGGAACGAACTCTTTAGAGCGTAAAGTGGGTCAAAGTTGAATTTGTAGCATTGTATTTTTGTTTTTGTTATTTAATAATAATGCTTTATTTTTGTTATTTCTGTTTTTACGTATATCTCAATCAAAACATGAAAAATAGAGTATTCAAGTATTTTTAATCTCGAAGTAGCACTTTCAGTCATTAATTTTTTAATATAAACATAACCAAAGCTTTAAAATATTTTAACATACTGAATATTATTCGCAAAGAGTGTCAACACTGAAATCATGATGTTTTACACAAATATAGGTCGTTGCAAAAAAATAGAATCGGTTATAAATTTATTTTACTTGTCAACTTTTTTGATGATTGAAGAATGAATAAAACATTTAATAAACCTACTGTCCAGATTCTCTTTGAAATTTAATTAGCTGTTTTTTTTTACAAAAAAATGCTCAAATCGGATCCAACTCGTAAGCTTTGGACCAGAAAGCCTTTTTTGCCCCACTGTGTGGCGCCCAAGTAGGATGTGAAGTGGAAAAAGAAGTGTAGGATCAGACGCTTAAATTCGGACGTTTTTTCTACTGACCGATATAAATTTTGTATCAGCGTTCAATATTGTGGAATAAAAAAGCTCTGCACTGGATAGATCAGAATGTTTATTTATTTTTAATTGCATAATACATTACTCTCTTGATACGAAAAAAGATACACAGGCTCTTAAAAAATGGTAACTTTATTTAATTAAACTACAAAGAAACGCTGACAGCACTTCAATGGCGGACATGAAAAAATTTTCAAAGGTGCACGTAAAAATGAAAAGTCTAAGCTCCGCTGTTGGGTTCAGCTGCTATAAGCTCACGCTTCAAGCTGCTCTTTTAGAGTAACTTCATGAAAAACGATTGTTACATTGGCCAAAAATTAGGTTTCTAGCTTCAGAAAAAATCATGAAGTTGAAAACATGCTTGGGGTACCAGGTGACCCACAGTGCGCTTTAAGGGTTAAAGCAAATAGTTGAATTTTTAACTGAGAGGGATCAGCTTTAAACCAAAAATGGAATAGTTAAATTTTCAGTTCTCGCTCGCAAGCTTGAGCGCGCCTAGGGTGCGCGACTGTTGGATCTCGCGCTTCGCGCTCGATAATGTATTCGCTCGCGCTACGCGCTCAGACCTATTTCCAACGCGCTTTACGCTCGGTTCCTTTAGATTTTTGAACTTCGTGTTCGACTTCGATTAAAAGAAAAAGTTTATTTGCAAATATCATAAAATTATCAAATCCTCTACACATGAAGTGATTGTTACATTTGTTGTGATTTTAGACTGAAAAGGAACTTTATTTACTTAAGGTTCTATCGACCTTGAGGAACACATTCTCATCCAGACACTCGCGCTTCGCGCTCGATATTTGATTTGAAAATCATTTGAATCTTGCGTTCCACGCTCGGTTCTGTGCACCTTATGATAGAAACAAAAAAGTTTGAGCGCACTCACGGCGCGCGATTTTGTTTCGTCTTATATGTTCTTCATATACAAATTACTAAATTTGTATTTGATTTCAATTGAAGAATAATGATATAATTTAGGCGACTTTTTTTAATAGTTAAAACGTTATTTTAGCTTGTGCCGCTTTTCAAAAAAGTTAATTTTTTTCATTTCGAATGTATTCTCATAACAAAAATAGATTACGAATTTATCAATCTTTTTTGAATGCACAATTTTTGTGCATTCATCTGTTTTCGTACCTTGCATCGTTTTGTCAAAAATTTGATTTTTATTACTGTCAATGTTATTTTCACGAATAAAATAAAAACTACGCATCATATCAAAACATGATTCATAACAAATTTTTACTTCTTATTTGGATGAACAAATTTTGTCTCTTCATTTTTTTCGTAGCTTGTGTTATTCGTCTAAAAATGGAATTTTTCTATTTTCAATGCTGTTTTTTACGAATAAAACAAAAACTATGCTTTTTCCACGTAAACCACTCTCTTCTTGGACAGCCACATATATGATAGAATTTTTATCAAGAAACACAAAATTGGCATAAAATAAAAAAAAAAATAATCTCTTGTTCATTGAAATATATTAGAATGATTTCAAATATGGTCAAATTCATAACTTTTTCAATCCAAATGGATGTCGTTTTCTGCCGTTTAATGCTCTGAGACGAGGACAAATATTCATTCAGAAGAATTCTACTTGACGTCAATCCGAAATAATTCATCTGACCACAAAATTCACAATGCTTTAAAATCATATGAATGTCGTTTTTTGCTATATTCAAAATAATTTTAATCCATTCCAATGCACAGCTTCTTACCGGGAGTCTATTCAAGTAATATAATAATATAAATTATCAGAGTTTAAATGATAATAAAGTAGAACACTGTAAAAACTGTACAACACTGGTAGTATATGTAATTTCACTCAGAGATTAATGTGTGTGGATTTTTGCAGTTATTACCTCGATTCTAGTAAAATTAACTTTATAAAAAAAGGTGACGGCTGCTAATCTAACTTGAAAATAACGTCTTTTGAAGAGGGCATATATTTATACCAGATATGTTATTTATAAGACCATGAATAAATAATTAATCGTCGTACGAGAACATAATACGAGATCAAAAAGTTTTATCTTGTGCCAAAGATTAACGTAAAAATTGAAAAAGAATCGATTTTCTGAATTGAGGGTTTTTTTTAATAACAATAGTTATAAACAGTAAAAAGCACGTATTGAAAACCCTAACAGGGGTTTCAGGTATTACAATAAGAGTCAGAAAAAACAGTCTCGAGTGGTACTAAAATGATACCTCTGGTGGGAACCCAGATTCATTTGTTTTACATGGAAAATAACAGGTTGAAGTTATTATATTCAAAAGCCGTACACGAAAAAAATTTTACCATAAAAACAGGAATCTTTAGTTTTTACAGTGATATTTACAGTAAAATTAACGCAATGAAGAAAGTTTATGGCGAATAACTTGAAAATTGTGGCTTGCAGGGGAGCGTAGATTCATGAAAAATATTTGGCTTATAAGGCTACCAATAAATAATGGCTCATCGTAAGAGAAAATGTTGCGAAAGTATAAAGTTTTAGTTTGTATCAAACATTTCTAAAAAAGACTAAAAAAATCAATCCAGTTTATGAAGGGTTTCATATTTATAAAAATTGTTATAAACATGAAGCAAGATAATTTACTCTCTGAATCTGAATTCAATATGTAAGCATAAACGACTAAATCAATTAGTCCCTATATCTACTAAAGTGATTAGTAATGCTACTTCTCAATAAACTAGTTAATGTATTGCAAGTAACTGTTTTAAACAGTAGTTTCAAAAAATGTCAAAACTGATTTTAAAATGAAGATAATTTTATTGAAATCAAATAATAAACTATTAAATAGATTGAACAATACAAGGAATGTGAAAATATATTATTATTAATTATATTAACTTATTCGTTACTATTAAACTAAAACTTAAATAGTTAAAAAAAACTAAAAATACAAAAAATAATAATATCCGTGACCAGAATCATCTAACTTGACATAAATTGAAGTCCAGAATCCACTTATTCACAAACGATAAATAGCGAGAGGAGCAAGAGTCACAGCGTCGTGGCAGCAGCAGCGTGCATACTGCCTACTTCATACGACTGCGCTATACGAAATACGCCATTTACTTTAAGCGGTATATTTAAAATAAATTTAAGCTCATAGTTGAAGGTTCTCACAAAACCATGTTAGTGACACTTTTTTAAAACCACATTTTAATGGCTCTATAATTCTCTAAACTTCCATTGCAAATATATGTAAAAAATGTAAATGTTGAAATTGTTTGAAAACGCCAGATACGTAAAAACTAATAGTTCCATTTGATTCAACAATTTAAAAATTATTTTCTTTTTCTTGAAAAATTATCTATTAAATATTGTCCTATTAGTTTTACAATGATTTTATGAGAAAACGATTTTTTTACATTTGACATATTATTAAAGCTGTAATGAGAAAAATTCAATTTTATTTTATATAATAACGATTTTATAAAATTATATTGAATTTCATATTCCCATTTTCACTTACATGCTTTTACTAAAATTTCTTCACTTATATCTAGCTTCTTTGAATTTTGCTTAATTATCAGTATACGATAATAGTATAAATTTGAAACCATACTTATCTAACGCCTTAAAGTTGTCTTAGGTCAACTCGATGGACTCAAGTTAGATTCCGGCTGGAGGTGGATTTTTCATCGAAATTTTTGTTACATGTTCATCAACATTTTAAAATTATTTTATGAATTGTTTAAATTGAATATGTATAATAATATAAATGTTAATTATAATTTAAGCTGTAAGAATTCAGTTGTTTATGTAGGAAAATATGTACTACAATTGAAGTGCAACCCGTGTGGAAAAATTTCGTGGCAGTCTTGAATCATGCTAAAGCCAGTACAGTTTTTCTCAAGTCTGTCTATTCACGCAATACTAGCCTGGCACTACACTGGCGCTTTCTAGTTTTACTACGTGTTTGATTCAAACCTGCTGTCATATTCAAAATGCTGTCTAGTCCCATTCTTGGCGCTATCTAGAAGTTCGTTACGAATTTGAATATATAAAGATTATCCAGATTTTAGCTAGTTTCTAGATAGAATCACGGTTTGGACTTAAACAAAAATGACAGAGGTGAATTTAGAAAATAATCATTTCTGAATAAAAGATTTAGGAAATTACAATAGGTGATAGAAGTCTTAATACAAGAACTGCAGTTTCAAGAACGATTTTTTGAAGAATGTTTTAAAACATTTTGTTTCAATTGAATTATATAGTGAAGTTATAATGAATTTATATTGAATTTATAATAATTATAATATGTATAATGCTATGTATAATATTTATGATATTCCAGAAAATCAAATATTATTATAAAAGATTTATTCAATTTATTTTCATTATTTATTGATTCCGTAAATGATAATTAAGCCTAATGTATTAGTTATTTGAAATAATAAACAATCATTATTTCGTAGCCTAATCGCAAGTAACATCATACAAACTTTATTTTTTTTCAATGATTCATTCACAAATCAAGCACTTTTAATGTTTAAAAATTGTTCATGTTTTATTGAAATAAATATTAGGATGTAATGCATTGAAATTCATGTCCGACAAAAAAGAAAAAAAATTTAACTTTTAGATGGCCGAGGTGTTAAGGCGACGGGACAAAGTTACAACAATATAATAGGAAGTTTCATCAGAAGTTCGACACCCGGCTTATGTACAAGAGATTTGCGGAAACTCGTTTCTTCATTTTTTTGTGTACAAAAACTTTTTTTATATTTTTAATTAACTGCAAAATCTATATATTGGACTTTTATGGCATAAAAAATAATTATATTATTTAATTATTAATTATTTTTTATCAAAATAGCCGATCTGTCTAGAAACTAGTCGATCCGAGCGTTACAGCCCAGTCTAGCCACTGGACAGTCAGCCTGTGGCGCGCCAATGTCGACTCAAGGCGGACTGGACAGAAACAGTACAGCGCCACGAAATTTTTCCACACGGGAAGCTACTTTATTGCATTCGCGCATGGTTTAGACCAAACAAATATTATTTGAATCAGTGAGATATTTTTTTGCTTTAAATATTGCAAAATTTGATGTGGAGCAATAGGTTGTCGAGTCTAGAAGAAATTTGCTTCACATTAAAATAGATTTCTTTCCATCAATTCGCATAAAAACATAAAGTATAATAAGCAGAGGTTTTTTCCGAGTTATTTAAAATTGATTTTGTTGAAAAAACGAAATCTGCCAGTTGAGAATTGATGAAAATCTGTATTTGTTTACACAGATTTTCAATCTTGAAGTATAGTGCTTTTACACATTAATTTCTTAATATAAAAATAACCAAATTTTTCAAAATATTCTAACATACTGAGTATTATTTTCAAGGAGTGTCAACAACTGATATCGTGGTGTTTTATATAAATACAGGTAGTTGCAAAAAAATGGAGTTGTTTATAAAATCGTTTTCTTAATGTCAACTTTTTTGTTAAATAAAAAATTATTAGAAAAAAATTCAAAAATCTACTGTCAAATATCTCTTTGAAATTCAGATAACTTTTCTTTTTAAAAAGTGCTCAAATCAGATCCAAATTGTAAGCTCTAGACCAGAAAGCCTATTTTTACCCCACTGTGTGGTGCCCAAGCACAGTGTGAAGTGGAAAAAGAAGTGTAGGGTGAAAAAAAGATTATCTACAAAAAAGTTGAATGTTTAACAAAAAACATTAATTTTCTACCCAAAAAGTCGAAGTGTCAACAAAATAGTCGCATTTTCAACCTAAAATATAAATTTTCAACAAAAAAGTTAATATTGAAATATATAATTTTATACCAAATTTTTGAACATATAACACAAAAAGAAGAATTTTGTACAAGAAAATACGAATTTTCGACGGAAAAGTTACTTTACAAACAGATGGTTGAATTTTCAACAAAATTATGAGTCTTCAACCAAAAAAAAAATATATAATTTTTTTAAAGTAGTTCAACTTTCAACCAAGTAGTTATTTTTCAACCAAAGTAGATACATTTTCATCAAAAAAGATCATTTAATACCAAAACACATATTTTTGACAGAATACATTAATTTTAAACCAAGTAGTTGAAATTTTAACTGGAACAAATCAGTTTTTATTTTAAAATATTGATTCTTAACCTAAAATGCAATAGTTACATTTTTAGTTAAAAAATTAATTCTTTACTGAAGAAGAACGAATTGACAACCAAATATCTAATTTTTTAGCCAAACAGATAAAATTGCTACTAAAATGTTAAATCTTCATAAAAAAAAATTAATCTTCAACCAAATAGTTGAATTTTCATCTCCAAAATTGAAACGTGTTTAGGTAAACAAAACAATTGAAAGAAATCGAGAACCTTAACAAAAATTCGAGATCTCCCATCGAGAATCTCGAAACTTTTTATTTGAGATTCTCAATCTCCATGAAGTTTTGAGTTCACTGGAACATGTTTCAAGAAAATATGGGTAAAAAAAAATAATTTTTCACCAAAAATGAAACGATTTTTCCAAACAATATTTAATTTTCAACGAAAGAGTTTATGTTTTAATCATAAAAAATAACGTTAAAAATAAAAAATCAAATTTTTTGAAAATCGACACAAGGTGCTAAACAAATCAATCGACAAAAGTTCTTCACCCAAAAAGGATCTACAAATTTTTTATTAATAAATTTTAGATAGAATGAGTAGATTTTATTTTAATCGTAAAAAAAAAGATTAAAAATAAAAAAAATTAAATTTTTCCAAAAACGACACAAGAGACGAAAAAAATGAAGACAAAAGCTGTGCAACAAAAAATATCTACAAATTTGTTATAAACTTCCGATATAAAAATATATTAAAAATAAAAAAATTAAATTTTTGGAAAAAGGACACAAGCTACAATAACATTTTATTTAACAAAATTTTTCGCGTAAATTATACATATTTACAAATATGCTCAGAACTAACTTACTCTAGGATGCGTATTTTCAGTTTAAATCGTAAAAAAAAACATTGCAAATAAACAAATTAAATTTATGGAAGCACGACACAAGTTGCAATAAAATGTTTAATAACAATTTTTTGTTAATAGGATGGGCGCTTGTTTTTAATTATAAAAACAAGAAAATGAAAACTCTTTTGTTTCAATACCAATGCATATTATGAATTGTAATAATGTAAAGTTATTGAAATGATGAAACATTGTGCAGTGTTGCTGAGAATTGAAATTAGTGCAAAATAAGGAGCAAATATTAAAGTAATCATGGAAAATAAAATGTGTACTTTACTTTGTAATATCTGAATAAGTAGTGATAGACCGAGGTACAGAAATAAATATAATATACATTTGATATACACGGAAAAAATTTATCCGTAAAAAAGTCACGAACTAGTAGCTAGGTCTCGGATATGAGAAAAATTCATCGGATATTTATGTATTTTCGTAAATAATCTGCGAACTTTGAGAAAGATTGACGAACTTGATGTGAAAATTCTAAAACGGTTTATCACTTTTTTTTTACGTGAATAATTACAAAAATATTATGAGTGATTGGGAAAAGATTCTCAGAGCACTCACGAGCTTGCCCGACAAATCTGGGAACTCGAAACTAGATTCCCCTATACGTGGCCCACACACACACTCTCCCAAACGCGCGGTGCGTGTGTGCGCTCGTATGTGTGCTTCGAGCTCGTCGGATGAGTGGCTAGAAGTTTTATAATACCTATTTTGTTTGGCCTCGATGGCTGCGCGTGTTTACGCACTTCCGGTTCATGTTTAGAAACTGGTGAGTCAGCAGTCTTTGAAGGTTTCAATCCTCTGAGTTTGCGAATTTATAAATTAATATAAATTAAATCGCATTAAGGGTAATAGGTTTGGGTTTTCTGAACAGGAATCGATATGTCAAGAGAAAAATCATCAGTTTTTGTGAAAAGCTAACGACTATTAAGGTCTTGTTTAAATGTTGATAATTGAAAAGGATATTTTAAAAGCGAAATGATCAATTAATGAGGACAGCTATTACATCGAGCTTCAACGATTATAGGTTATTTTTACGCTACTCAAATAAAAATTTATCATTAATAAGAAAAATCATCAGTTCTTGAGATTAGGGTGATGACATCAACATCCCCACACTACCGAGAAGTGCTGACCCTTCTCGGTGTGTTATTAGAATATTTTTCATCAGCCCTCGTTAAAAAAAATTATCATTACTTCTAGTACTTCGCTTAAAATAACTTAACTCTCGCATTTCCGTTTTTTTAAATAAGTAAACTTGAAATATAACTGAATTTTTTGAGAAATAAAACAATTTTTGTATTAAAATTGAAACATATTTAAATCTTTTCTGAGCAAGCAATAAAGTCAGTTCATTTTGACTTCAAAAGCTATTGGCGATGACGTAAAGTTAATCTAAACTGCGCGAACGCTCAGCTCTGAATTAATTGCTATAAGAGTCATCTTTTAATTGAATAGCTGCCATGTTTAGCCTTAGGCTTGAATAAATCTTTTCCAATTTCAATAGAAAGAATCGTTTCACTTATCGAACATGGAATTGAATATTGACAAGCTTCATTTATTCAAAAAAGTTATAAATACTGATCTCCATCATACCTTTAGAATGTACTATCCACACAATTGTATTCAACATAAAAAGAACATCTACATCTCATAAATTTTGAAAAACAAAAATGAAATTTTCTTAGAAAGGACTTAGGCGATGATTTTTAATTTGGTCTGAAAACTTTCAAGGGATGCCGGGGAACAATAATAAACTAAAAAATCTTGTCTGTAATCACCTTTGAATTAAAGTTATTTCAGCCTTTCCATGATTATTCAAGTTCCTTTAATGCTAATTATTTAAAAGGAAGAAAAATTGCAAAAATAGTGCAAATTTTCAATGGAAAAACTGAAATAGTAAGCATTTACACCCATGTGTTTATATGAAATGTATAAAGGTATATAAAGGTATATAAAATGTACAATAGCGCACTATCTTATCACAATTATTTTCCAACTTTTTTTTTACACCGTGTAAGATGTTAAAGCTGGAACAAAATAGTTAGAAAAACATAAATATTTTTCTGTTTTGCGGATAGAATAATTTTTATAAAATATGTGAAATAAGTAATCATGAATTTTTCACAAATTTTTTTGAATATACATTTATTTGAATTATACTATCATTTTCCTGCAGATGAGAGGCTTGCAATTTGGTGGAAAAAATCGATTGATGTTGACATGCTCAAGTATTTATATACATAAAATTTCATTATAAATTTAAGAATTTTTGCAAGTCTGCAAATAAAAATTAAAACCTCAAATATTATTTATATAGTAGAAGAACTGAGATCTAATTATCTAAAATTATGAACAATTCAACATAATTAAATTTTCAGAAATGGTTCAAAATTCGAAAAAATTTTATCGACAATCCTCTGCTCACAGTATTTGCCAGTGTTAATAAAGACCCACATATGAATAATGAAAATTTGAATAATTAATAAAAGAACGGGCTGCAAGTTTAATACACCGAAAATTCAGTTCAATCGATAGAAGTCTGATTTTGACAAGTGCGTAATTATAATACTACCATCACATTCCAGTTTTCCGTTTCTAGGGAAAAAAGTAAACAACACATTGAGAGTAAGAGGAAATAGTAATTAACTACTTCCTAGCATGATTTCCCAGTACGATATATTCTTATATATGACAGATTTCCGCAAGCATTTATGTCTCCATCAACATTTTTTTCTTCATTCAGTTTACATCAAGATTTTTTAAATTATTACACAATAATACTCCCTCAAGTATGAAATGAAAATGAAAAATCAAACCACCAAGTTATGAGATACTGCAATAATTTTGTAATAGAATTCTCAACAGAATAATTAATTAAAAGAATATATGTGTAACAGTCTTATTTTTAATTCTGAAGACCTTATCTGAATAAGTGCGTCAATTTTAAAGGTAAAATGAAAATAAAAGGTAAACGAAAAAACATGAACTTTCTAAATTAAAGAATCTGTTAATACAACTTGAAACTTTTTTGGTGTTTCAAAATAAAAATTTTGTAAACTGAATTCAATGAAATTTAATATGACATAAGTTTATTATATATTTCTAATCAAAATTAACAGAGTTTTCGTGAAAGTGCAGTCAACTGAATGACAAGAGTGTTTAATGAAACACAGAGAATTTACTCGATCTTTAGAAGAAGAAGGACTTGATTTTCGAATATATTTATATACATTTTTTATTTAACAACAAATTTGAAAACCGATAATAAATCCTCATTTCATAAACAATTTTAAAAAGAAATTCACAAAGAGAATACTTGTCATAAAGTGGATGCTGTTTTTGGTTACGAAATCGATTTCCGGTGACTTACCAAGCATTTTAATAATAAGACTTTGTCAGACAACAATATTTGTTCTTTATTAAAATAAATTTTATAAAAAAAATACACATTTTCGTACATTTATAACCAGCAAATTACGTTTTTTCAATGGAATCAACATAAAATTTCTTGGAAAAATCATTCACTTATGATAATTCATCAACGACCAATAATTGTTTATTTTATTTTAAAAAAATTACAAATTGACTACTTTTAAACAAATGGATGTCGTTTTTTTTGTAGACATTCAATGACTCAGAAAGGAAATTATTTATTGGGAAACTTTGTTGGGCGACAAAATTTGTTATTTATTTTAATAATTTTTTTTTATAAATACAGAATAATAAATAATAAAAAAATTCAAATTCAAATTGTTTGAAGAAATGGTGGATTCCTCTTCAAAAATTACGAAATTGGGGATTTTGTAGTACAATTGCTTATAATAAAACAATTGTAGCTCATTGATGAAATGTCATAAAAAATGTATATTTCCAGGTTGTTTGGAGTTAATTCCGTTGAAAAACCGAAATCTGATTGTTGAAAACTGAAGAGAATCTGTCTTTGTTTATAATATTAACAATTACTTCGCATTTTTTTAAATAAAAGAATAAGTATTTTTTGTACGTATATCTCGAGAAAAATAAAAAATAGAGTCTTCAAGTATTTTCAATCATAAAGTAGCACATTCACTCATTAATTTGTTAATATAAACGAAAAACAAATTCTTTGAAAATATTTTAATATACTAAATACTATTTACAAAATGTGTCACACTAATATCATGATGTTTTACATAAATATAGGTAGTTGCAAAAAAAATGGAATCGTTCATAAATTTTTTTTAGGGCAACTTTGTTCTTAAATAAAAAATCTATAGAAAAAAATTAAAAAATCTACTGTCAAAAATTTCTTTGAAATTTAGTTAGCTTTTCGTTACAAGAAAATTGTCAAACCGGATCCAAATTGTAAGCTCTAGACCAGAAAGCCTCTTTTGTCCCACTGTATGGCGCCCAAGTAGAGTGCAAAGTGGAAAAAGAAGTTTAAGACCAGCCGCATAAACTCGAACGCTTTTTCTACTGGCCGATTTGAATTTTGTATCAGTGTTTAATATTATAAAGTAAAAAAGCTCTTTACTCGATTGATCTGAATGATCATTTATTTTGAATTGCATAATACTTTACTCTTTTAAATCTATGGAAAACGCCTGATCACTTTCCATTCAAAAAATTGACGTCACGTAGTGTTATTAACAAACAACTTAATTTTCTCAAAAAAAAAAAAAAAAAAGAAAAAGAATTTTCAATAAAACTCATATATTTTGAAAAAGAAAAAAAACTGTTGAATTTTAGACCAAAATAGATGAATTTACTAAAGTAGTTGAATTTTAAACAAAATAATTGAACTTTCAACAAAAAAGTTCATTTTTATCAAATAGCTGGATTTTGATCTTAAGAAGATGAATTTTAAACCCAGACCAAAAATGGAATAGTTATATTTTCAGTCTGAATTTTTCAACTAAAAAAAGGAATTTTGAACAACTTGAATTCAACCGAAAAGCGGATGATTTTTTTTTTTTAAACACAAAAATAACTTTTTGCCAAAAAGATTAATTTTCAACAAAATACATACATTTTACACCAGATAGTTGAGTTTTCATCAAACAAGATTTACGTTTTAACAAAAAAGACGAATATTTAACAAAATACATGTATTATAAGGAAACTCTTCAATTTTAAAGAGGAAAAGATGAATTATCTACAAAAAAGTTGAAATTTGAACCAGAAAATATGATTTCTAGAAAAAAAAGTTAATTTATTACCAAATAGTTGAATTTTCCACAAAAAACAATATTTTTTGCCAAAACAATTAAATTATCAACAAACTCATAAATTTTTTACCAAAAAGACGAATTTTCAACAAAATAGTTCCATTTCCAACAAAAAATATAAATGTTCAACAAAAAAGTTAATATTAAACTATAAAATATAATTTTATACCAAATTCCTAAATATTGAAATCCAAAAGAGGAATTTTTTACGATAAAATATATAAAAATATCAATTTTTGGCAAAAAAGATTACTTTACGTCTAGATAGTTGAATTTTTAATTAAAATTATGAGTCCGAAAACAGAAATGGTTATTTTTAATTCCGAAGTCTACTCCGTGAGAAAAAATTGAACATATTTTTATGGAACGTCCAAATTTCATTAATGCGCTTTTGCTTTGCACTCGCCAATCATCTTCAATACACATTTTTCTCACAAAATCATTAGAATCGCGAAGTTTTTATATTATCGAACGAGCTATCATTCATGATGCATTATTTTTATTCCGTTGCCAGGATATCTTGAAAAACAAATAAGTGCCATTCAATGTCCGATACTCTAACCACACTTAAGTATAGATGAAGTATGGGATATACTTTAGCTATACTCAAATATAGATAAGGTATATCCCATACTTCACCTATACTTCATCTATACTTCAGCTGAACTTCAGATGTACTTCAGCTGTACTGTAGCTATATTTTATACTGCTTCAATATACTTGAAGTATGGGATTGTTTCATCAGCCATACATTTTTTATACTTCGGAAAGTCAATGACTGATCACCCTCATACTTATGATTTTTACCCAGGTGAGCTTGAAATCATTGTATGAACTTAATCACAACCAGCGATAACTGGCTGCTGCGTCCGACTTTATTAGAAGTACTGGCATTCGTCTGAACGTTTCGACAGGGAAGAGGACAACTGCAGAAAATCTCCTCCAGATTTCAGCTGGTTTTTCGATAGTCGAGTTTAAAGACAGACATTTGATCCTACCCATAGAATGCGCACAATCATCCTCGGCGTGAAACCTCCCGCTCGACATTAGTTAAAAACACAGCGAATGCGCAACATATTCGAACGACGTAGATGGTCACCCATCCGGGTGCTATATGCGCTCGAAATGGCTTGAAATCTGGACGAAATAGATCAGCTTTTCAACCAAATAGCGTAAATACGTTAAATAAAGCTAAGTCTATTCAGAAAATTTTAAGCCAATACAAGTCAAAATTGTACAATTCAAACTCTGGACTCTTGCGTCTGTGGCTGTCAACGCCGCCAAACGAATCTTTTCGTCACGAATGAAATTTGACAAAATTTCTTCATGCAGGAGAATCTTATAATTTGAGGTGATTATATTAAGAAAATTACTTCCGTTGTCTATTTTGACCGGTAAGAGATTTTTTTCTGCGCGCGCTTGCTCACCACTTTTTACACCCAAGCGGCGTGGTGAGCAAGCGCGCGCGCAGCCAAACCTGTTAAAACACAAGATCGGTGACGGAAATTATTTTTTTTTCAATATAAGTATCTTAAAGAAAAAGATTTTACCCCAAATATAAGCCGTTCCAGAAGTTTCTAGAACGTTAGGTTTACACCCTATGTTACTTTTAAAGAATGGGAGTATTTTCCGAATGAGCGTAGTTATTTAGGATTTTCTTATTTAATACGACGTTAGAACTCCAATTCATTCAATTAATTTAAAAAATTGCAAAAAAACTGAAAATGAAAAGATTGCGTCAGTTTTTCTAAGAATCTTTAAAGTAAATTTTCTTAACGACCCCATTTGAAATTTTTTTTCTGTTAGAGAAAGATGATGATATATACTATATAGTCACTAAGTTTCGTTATCAGTATAAGTGTTTCACACTCTTTCGATGTTTAGCATCGTAACAGCTAACCCTGAATTATAAAATGATTCATATAACGTGTCTCACCGCAGTCTTGATGTCATTAAACATTTTTCATGGATTATTCTCTTATTTCTATCTTGAAAATATTTGTATTTTTTACGTATAGTTACTTTTTGTTAAAATTTTTATTTCACTACAGTAAGGATAATGAAACATTCAAAAAAATTATCTGAGTTTGAACTCTAGCAATATCAAAATTTGTTTACGTCTTTTATTAAGTTTCTTTTCAGAAAGTAACTGGGTCGATAATATAAATATTTTCAAAATAGCAACGTGAGAATAATCAGTGAAAAATAATGAATGAGATCAAGAGGTTATCACGTTATGATTTAATTTTAAACTGAGGGATAGCTGGCACGTTTTTTTGTAAAATATTCAACCAAACAACATTTTCGTCTTCATGTTTTGCCGCATATGGCTATGATTTTAAGAAAAAAATCATAAATTCTGATTTTTCTTAATATGAAGTAGTGGTTTACCAGAAATAAAACTTAGGGGATATTAAGTAAATATTACGAAAGATCTCTAAAAAAACAAAAATTTAAAAAGGTGGGGTTCTTTTGAAAATCCATTTTCAGGAATTTTTAAAAAACTGCCACCATTTGCTTTTTAATTATTTTCAACATCAACTTATTGTTAGGAGAATATATAATAAATTACTTCCATTTAAAGCTTTATAGTCAAAAATTGCATAATCAAAATTGCATCGTTTTTTCATTCAAAGTTTAGCAATCTGCCTTTGAAAGAATCAAATCACATTTAAAAGCCAATTCTAAGTGTCATCATTTTGAAATTTTTTAACATTCTTGTGCTTATCTTAACATTTAGACAGGAATAAAAATATTGATTGTTCTTCTTTATTTATTTATACTCTATCCCTTTTACGGGTTTGAGAGTCTTTACATAACCATTACATGTATTCTTACAAACAAGCCTTATACTATCTTATTAACTATTCGCTATATATCGTCTTAACTTCTTTTTCTTATATCTAAACGCTTGCGACTTTGCCCTGGGCTTCCATTTCCTCTTACCACTATCAATCTCATAATTGGATTCTACTCCGCAACACTACTTCGTAATTCTCCTTCTTTAGGAGTCATTTTTTGGCTTTTTCCCTACCCTGTGCCACCAGCTCTCTCTCTCAGCTCTTCCAGCTTCTTCATCCATTCCTCCACCTGACCGTTTTCATTCAGAATCCATTTCATTCTCTCTTCTATGCTCTCCCCTCCCCCTTCGTCACCTGTACACCTCTCTAACACATGCAACCATGTTTCCTGCTCATACTTACATACTCTACACACATTCTCTTCTTCATCCATCCAATACCTACATGCTCTTACACCCTCTCCCATTCTGAATCTCACCACTCTATTCCATTTGCTTTCCTTTTTAATCTTTTGCAGGTACTCTGGCTCCTCCTGCCTCTTCGCCATTCTATACCAGCTGTTGTACCTTAAATCAGCGATTTTCCCCCATCTTTTCTCCCCTTGTCTTGCCTTAATTTCTTCCTCTATTTCCTTCCACTCTCTGCCCCTAACTTGCATACCACATTCAAACCTCATTACATATCTCTCATCCTCCCATTTTGAACGTCCCACGTTGCCCCTTCTCTCTTTATCCATAACCTCCCGGGCACACGCTTGTGCAATTTTGCTTCCTTCTCCCCTTCTTAGCTTCTCTTCGAAGTTCCAAGCTCTTTTCACTTGCCTCACCACCATTTTTTCCCGTCCTATTTCTTCCCTCAGCATATAACCTGGACAGTTATAACTCACTCCCATAACCCATCTAAAAAATCTCTCCTGCAAACTTTCCACTCTCTTATGTTCTTTCCATCCCCAAATTTCCACTCCATAGCTTAACACTGACCATAATAATACATCAAACATCCATACTCTCATCTTCCAGTCATCCTTAAACCTTCTTTTTCCTATACCCCATACTTGTCCCATTACTTTACTCGCACATTCTAATCTCTTTCTCACCTGCAGGTCGCTTCCTCCTCTAGTTTCGAACCAAAATCCTAGGTAGCAAAACTCATCCACCAACTCCACCACCACGCTATTTATCTTCCATTTATACTCTAATCTTCCTCTTTTATTTCTGAAACACATCATCTTAGTCTTGTTCACATTCACAGTTAAACCGCTTTCTCTCACATAGTCTTCGAACACTCTCATCAACAGATTCATACCTCTTTGATCATCCGCTACTAGCACTACATCATCTGCATATGCTAGTGAGTACACTTTGCCTGTTCCTAACGTTGTTCCCCCTTTCCCTTTCCTCTCCAACTTCTCCTCTAAATCTGCCAGAAGATACTAAACAGAAGTGGGCTCAACGGACACCCTTGCCTGAGGCCCTTTCCTGTCCAGAATTCCTCTCCTTTCTTATCTCCTATCTTCACCCTTATCTTAGTTTCCACGAATATTTCTTTTATCCTTTCTATTAATCCTTCGTCTACTCCTCTTTCTTTCATGGCTGCCCATAACACCCTCTTGTTAACTGAGTCAAATGCTGCCTTAAAATCGACAAACACTGCAACTAGTTTTCCTTTCTTTCGCCCTAGGTTCCTATTGACTAGATAGTTGAGCACGTAGAAGTTATCTATGGTTCCCATCCCCTTTCTAAAACCCGTTTGATTGTGTGGTATACTTCCTTTTTCTTCCACCTGTCTTTCTAACATCCGTCTAAGCACTTCCGCATAAATTTTATATCCCACCGACATGAGTGTGATCCCTCTATATTCCTCTGCCCTTTTTCCATCTCCTTTCTTAATCAACGGTACTACCAGCCCTGTCTTCCATTCCTCCGGCCACCCTTCTCCTTTCCATACCTTATTGCAAATATTCCACATCTCTTCTCTCACTTCTAATCCCCCATATTTCAGTGCTTCATTTTCCAAGCCATCTTCTCCTGTTGCCTTATTTCTTTTCAACCGATCAATCGCCTCATTCACCTCTTCCCTACTAATCTCGTTTGCGCTGTCCTCGTCTCGCTCTACCGCTTTTCTTCCTTCTCCCTTTACCCTATTCTCCACCCCTCCTAACAGTCCCTTGAAGTGCTTCGCCCACTCTTTCATTCCTATTTCTTCATTTATGCCCTTCCTTCCTCCTCTTTCCCTGTTTATCACTTCCCATTCCCTCCCTTCCTTTACAGCTTTCTCTACATCTTTCATGTACCTTTCTTTCTCTTTCTGTCTTTTCTGCTTTATCATTTTTTCGTGTTCTCTCTTTCTCCTGTTGAGTTCTCCTTTTTCCATTTCCCCTTTCCTCCGTTTTCTTACACTTTCCTTCATCCTATCTTTACTTTCCCTGCATTCATCGTCCCACCAACCTCTCCTAAACCCCCCTTCTTCTTCTCTTGGTCTCACCTCTTCACTTACTTTATCAATCACTCCTTTGAGATTTTCTAGCAGCTTGTCTACTCCTTCCTCTTCCAAACATCCTATTTCCTCGTTTTATATTTTTTCTCTAAATTCTCTTAACTTTTCCTCCCCCCAAGTGCCCATTTTAAATTTATTTTCCCTCTTTCCTTCCCTCTTTCCCCTAGCTCGCTTTGGTCTACCACTTCTTATTGTCGCGATCACCGGAAAGTGTTCTGAGCCTATCACGTCGCCCACTTCCATTTTAACCATCAACTTCCTTATTCTTTCTTCTGCCAGAATGTAATCTATGACGGTTTCTCCTATACCCGGGTACGTATATTCCCCTTCTTCATCCCCCTTGGTATTGCCGTTACAAATGAACCATCCTGCTTCTCCCAACAAGTCCAGAAGCCTCCTACCCTCCCGATCCGTTTCTTTTTGCTTCGAATTTCTCATGAACATCTCCTTTTCACTATTCCATACCTCTCCTCCTTGTTCCCTGGTCCATGCATTCAAGTCCCCCCCCCCCCCTATTAGGACCAACCTCTCATCTTTTTCCTCTGTACATTTCCTTATTGTTCTCTATCCTCCCTCTTCGCCTCTTCTTCTGTACACGTATACTACATCCATAATAAATTTTCCTAATTTTATTCTTCTAACCATTGTTCCGTCCTTTTATTCTATATACTCTCCCTTTTCTACCTCTACCACCAGTTCCTTTCTTACCCCTGACACCATGCCACCCATTCCTCTCCCTTTTACATGCTCCTTTCTCGCTGCTTGCATCTTCCACTCATATGCTTTCGGTAATATTCTTTGCATGCCTTTCCATTCTTTCTCATCTACCCACGTTTCACTCATCATTATCACATCCCACTTCTGCAATTCTCCCCAAAATCCTTTGTCCTTGTTTTTTAGTCCTGAAACGTTCCAGAACGCTACTTTCACGTCGCCCTTATTGCATTTATCAGCTTTCTTCCTTGCATTCAAGTCCTCTCGTCGTTTTAAAACCCCCCCGTGATACTTGCATTCCCCTTTTCCTCTGTCTTGTCCCCTTTATGCATTACCCATTTCCTACCCTCCCTCAGATCTTCTATTTCATCGTCCCAAATCCATATATCTCCGTTTACCCATATCCTATCTCTCCCAATCCTGACCCTATTACCTTTACTCCTCTCAGTCCATGCCTTTCGGTCGATTATCCACTTTCTTCTCCTTTCCCGCCACGACACATCTCCTTCGATTCTTTCTTTTCTGCCTTTCAATAACTTCTTCTTCTCCATAACTTCATGTTTATCCTCCTCACTCCCTAATTTCACTAAAAACATACATTCTTTCTCCTCTTCCTTCCCTCCTAGTCTTTTTACACCTACTCTAACTTGCACGTCGATGTCTCTCATCAGCTTTTCAATCTCTTCTTCTTCCTTTTCACTGTTCACTTTCAAACCCTTCACTATTATATTCTTTTTCCTCTTCACTCTCTCTTCTCCTTCCATTCTTCTTTCAACCTCAATGAGTCTCAAGCGCCACCTTTCATTCTGCTTATGCCTAACCACCTCACACTCTCTCGCTTCTTCCAAACTGCCTTTCTCTTCAACCTTATGCTCATTCCTTAGTTCTAGTTTGCTCACTCTCTCTTCTAGCAATTTCATATCCCTTTTTCTATCCTCCTCATTCTCTCTCTGTCTATTTTCTATGCTTTCCAATTTGTTCCATACCTTCTCTTTCTCTCCTTTCCATAATTCATCCCATTCTTCCCACTTTTGTCTCACTTTTCGTACTTCGTCTTTTACCCCCTCCCCTTGCCTCTGCATCTCATTCAGTCGTTCGCAAGCCTCATCCAATCCTCCGCAAGTCTCCTCTCTAAACCCCTTTATAAGAGCTTCTAATTTGTCAAACATATTCCCTTCATCCCTATCTCTATCCGGTGTTCTTTTTTTTGTTTTAACTTTTTTAAATTCATTGCCCCTCTCCGCATCTACGCCCACACGTTCCCTTTTCCTTTTATCGTCCCCCCTTTTATCCCCTTCACTATTCACGCTCTGGCTGCTAATCGCGCTTGCCGACTGTTGCCACCTGTGTAGAAGATCTCTCGACCCCGAACTTCTCGATCTAAATCTTTCTAATTTAGTGGGCCTCCCGCGCGTATGGCCCCTTCCTCGACTCGACTCTGCCGTTGCTACGGGGTTCAAAGGCGAAGCGAACGTATCATCTGCGCTCCCCTCACTGCTTGCCTCGTCAACAACGCTATCCTCTCTCTCTTTGCTATCGCCAGTGGGTGAAATCTGACATAGGAACTTCCGGGATAGCGTTTATACAGGAAGAAGCGGCCTTTCATAGCTTAGAGGGCGCTGATATCGCGGCATAGTTGTGTGTGTCGTGTCTGTGCACAATCAGTTGAGTCGCACACAGTCGCACGCGAAAACTACAACAAACACCATGTGACAACAAAATAAAAAACGAATAACAGTATTTTTTTAATAATGTTGTGATTCGCGAAAACATAAAATGTGTCTGAAAAAATTGATAATGGAAGTGCCAAAGAGTGCTAAAATTGAAAGGAAAGTTTCAGGTAAGAAATTTTCATGTGTACAGTTTGAGGTTATAATGGAGAACGTTTCGTCATTTTGAATAATTTCAATATTCTGTGTTTTGTTGTAATTTGTATATTATAAAATTTGATAATGAAAGCTTGTAAATTTGAGTATTTCTTAAATTCTTACGAAAAAATATTGAAATGTGCGGGCTAAAGACTAGGTATATTACAAACATAACCTAATCATGTAGATTTCGTATCATTTTGCATTTTTAAAATTTACTAGATGTTTCTGTTAAACATTAATATTAATAATAACACGTTTCTTTAATACGATTTTTTCGTTCATTCTTTCTGTTTAATGTAGAAACTGCACAGAAAGGCAAGAAAGTTCATTGGCGATGTGTAGTGCCGGGCTGTAAGTCGAATAGCAATGTAAGAAGACACAGCTTCCCGAAGGATGTGAAAAGGAGTCAAGAGTGGCGAGCAATTATCAGTAATCCGGAAATAGATGAACTAACCTCCGACGAATTGTGTTACTACAGAGTTTGTCAGTTGCATTTCCCTGAAAGTGCGTACAAAATTACAGCATGTCGCCAAGTACTAAGAGAGGATGCAGTTCCGGAATTAAATCTCAGTCTCAGTTCTTGTATGCCTACAGTGACCCGCGAAAGCACGAGGGAAATTGAATTGGATATTGGAGCAGCAGTAGATGAAAAAATGCAGATCGATTGTACACTAGAAAATCCAGTGAATGAATGTTCAGATTTTAAAGTAATGCCCAATTGGGATGATATATGCGTAGAAGGCAAATCAAGTCCACCTCGAGCACCGGGTAACACTAGCGAACCCTATAGAAAGAAGAATTTGCCTCGAAATCAGAATCGTGGAAGCGATATTCAAATAATAAGCGTATCGGTTGAAGAAAAAAGTGATGTGCCACTCCAGGAACCAATTCACAATCCACTGCAGAATACAGATAGGTCACCTGTTGCAGAAAATCAATCTTCAAAGGAACACTTTATCGCTTTAACTCCAAAAACTCTGAAAAATACAAGAAATGATTCTTTGAAGGAACCCTTCATTACTTCAACTCCAAAAACTTCAAAAAATAATTCTTCGAAGAAACCCTCTATCGCTTCTACTCCTAAAAATTCGAAAAAACGATTACTTCTTGGGTCAGTAACGAGAAAAAGCAAGTTGACACCAGTGGCTAAACGTTTGCACGTTATAGCATCAAATTTATTGAAGAAACAATCAAAGTATGTACATAGGCTAGGTACAGTGAAAGAACGTATGAAGAGTGCTGAAAAGTACATGGCAACGGTTAAAATGAAGGAGCTGAAGAGTCTATCCAAGGAGCAATTATCATTTGTAGAAATGCAAATTCGAAATGTGCACAAGAAAGCCAAGGCAGGTGAAAAATGTCCTCCGTCATGCCGGTTTCACTAATTTTGTTTCTAATTTTAGTCAATTTGTTTTCCCCATTGGAAAATTTGAAATTCACTTCTTTAAATTAAATTCTGAAGTGCTTAATATTATTCAACATGGTCACATATTGCTTACGAGTGCACACTTGATTCTTTATTATGATTTTTATAATTGTAAATGTACTGATACTTATAATAATTTAAAATATTCATCATGCAAAATATTTCCAATTGCATAACACTAATCGTTGAAATTGAATAATGACTATTATACTAGTTATCTTATTTATTTTTTAGCCAAATAAAGTTGAAAGTATTAAAATCGACTTCTTTTAACATATTTTTTGTAATTATTTGAACAGGCTAGACGTTTTACATTGGACGACAAGGTCTTAGCTTTAGCTATTTTAAAGCAGTCCGCACAGTGCTACAGACTTCTCAGTAGGATATTCATTTTGCCAACTCCATACTCTTTACGAATATTTTTGCGCCGTATTCCGTTGAAACCTGGTGTCAACAAAATTATTTTTGATCACTTGAAAAAACAGGGTGACAGTATGTCTGAGGAGGACAAAGTTTGCTTCTTACTATGGGACGAGGTTTCCACAGACGCTCAAGTCTATTACGATGAAAAGGAAGACAGAATAGTGGGATTTGAAGATTGGGGCAATGCCAGGACCAACAGATTTGCTGATCACGTGCTGGTTTTCATGCTCAGAGGGATTAAGAAACCCTGGAAAATTCCTTTAACTTACAACTTCTGTAAGTCAAGTACTTCTGCTGAACAGTTAATACGTTGTATTAAAGAACTTGTGCGAGCCATAATTGGTGCCGGATTTAAGCTTGTCGCCACAGTCTGTGACCAAGGTCAGACTAATGTATCGTGCATAAATAACCTCTTAAAAGAAACGAGAGCAACTTGTAGTAGCGAAAATAAAGTTTTCAGTAAGTATGTTGTGTGTGTGTGTGTGTACATTCAGAAAAAATATTACTTTAATCAAAAAAATGCAGTACTGAATAGGTGCGTCCAATCAAATATTTATTTGATCTAAAAAATTTGTCTTATTTCAAGAAATAATTTTTTTTAATGAAAAAATTATTCTTATAAGTAAAATTTCTTTCGATCAAACAAATATTTGATTGGAAGTATTCAGTACTACATTTCTTAGATTCAAGTAATTTTTTTTTCTCAGTGATGATTATTGTTAATTTTCTTTTATAACTAAGTAACTAACTCATATATTTTCAGCTGGAAGAATTCACCTGTCGGGACAGCAGATCATCCCACTATTCGACCCTCCACACTTAATCAAGGGAATAAGGAATAACTTCCTGACAAAAGACATTGAAGTCGTTTTTCCAGAGCCATTAACGAAGAATAGGAAGGCTGGAAATGACTTTCAAAAAGTCAAACCGTTTATTCTGACACCCGATTTTATTGATGAAATTCATGAAAAATGTAAGACTCCCAAGGACCCAAAGGAGAAGGAACGTTATTTTGCTTCCTGGGATATTTTAGAATTGGCTTACGATATCGACACAAAAAGTCTGAATAACATTAAGAAGCAAATGCCTAAACTTAATGATGGTCATATTAGAAAAAATAAAATACGAAAGATGAGAGTTAATTCTGCAGCTCAAGCTGTGAGCCGAACAATGTCTTCATTTATTCGACTCCTGACTTGCCTTACAGGTTTGAATTCTTACTTTTTCTGAACATTATGTTTCCATTGAATATGAAAATAAAAATAATTTATAATTTTTACAGGTTCCATACAGACTTTGGAGGGAGAGAAAAGCATGCCAAAAAAGGAAGGGGTAACCACTTCAGAAGTCGTGAAATTTTTCAACGACTCATTAGACTCTGTCAACGGCAGTAAGCAGGAACCGAAGAAGACTAGGAACGCTCTACGCAGGGCAGTCACCGCTAAAAGCTGCCACTCTATATTTTGGAAGGAGGCCGCGCATTGCATGGCGGAAAACATCCGGTTCGTACACCCACATACTAAAAAGCCAAAATCTGTACCATCACTAAAAAATTTTCGATCAACGTTGATCGGTTTTTCAAAATTATGGCAGGACTTGCAAAAACTTAAATTTAAGACTTTTTCACCTCGCAATGTAAATCAAGATCCAATTGAAAACTTGTTTGGAATGATCAGGAGTCATGGGCGACGCAACATTAATCCTACTTGCATGCAATTCGAAAGCTCTTATAAATCTCTTTTCATTAACAGTTTGACATCGGCAAAAACTGTAAAAGGAAATTGCCAAGATGACGAGGGTAAAGCGCTATTCTCACTTCGCAGTTTTGCAGAAAAGGCACAGACTTTTGAAGAACAAGATAGCATCTCTACCGAAAGAGATAATAGCAATGACCATCAGTATGTGCTTTTTGATAACGATCCACATTCCACTCAGACCGGTACTTATTTCGATCAATCTAAAATTGTTATGAAATTATCGCAAAACGTCAGATTTAGAGGCTGTTGTACATGTATCTCAGACTTCAGCGCATTTCAGAATTTCAATACCTTTTTCCAAGATGCTTACAGTAACTTGGAAGCAAACATCCCCTTTGTTTGTTTCAAAAAAGGAGTTGTGAACAATCTGATTATGCCCCTGTCACTCTTACTTGACTTTACCTTTATAACTTGCACTGAACATTTTGAATCTGTATGTCAGGTTCTTGTGAAATTGATTGCCGAAACGTATGTAATAGCTTGGTGCAGACAAATGAACAGGCTGTTAAAAGGCAAGGACTCAGGTGCAAGAGCTCAAGCGTACTTAGCAAAGCAAGCTCGTATCCACTACTTAAAAAAATTGAAAAAAATCAATAGATAAAGAACTCTCAGCCTTTTTAAGATGTTAGTCCTACTGATTCGTGTGGTCTCCTACTTCCTAGTCATTCCAAACAGTACTTTAGAAAAGAAAAAAGCTGTTGTATTTTAGGTTTAAATTACATATTTATACTTCTTATTATATTATTTATACTACTATATTTGTATATAGTTAGATATAATATCAATAAAAGAATCATTTAAAGAAGACTCTGTGCCACTCAATAACCCTTACCACTACTCGTATTTCCACAACTAAATGTATTATACAAAGTAGGGTAAGAGGTACATTTATTGGCATTATCCGTTATTATTGACATACTCATGTCAATAATAACTGATAAAAATGTTGAAGGTTCGGGTAAGAAACTACATGCGATTGTTAAAAAATATTTTATTACAGTCAGTTACTGCATATTAGGGTGGTCCGAAAATACAAAATTTTTGAAAATCGAAAATAGCTAGTGCTTAAAAGTTGCTGCAATCTCTAATAACTTTTTGAAATAAAAAATGTTCCTACGGTGTACCATTCACTTGCAAAAAATTGGCATAAAAAAATTGCCATAATTTTCATCCCCACAGAAAAATTTGTATGAATTTTCCAAATTCAAAATTTTTAACCTCATTTCCACACCGTAGGACTATATTTGATTTCACAAAGTCATCAGAGATTTTTATTTGTAATAAAACATAACAACTTTTCAGCACTATCCATTTCGATTTTCAAAAACGTTGTATTTTAGGCCCACCTTACTGCATGTGTAATTCAATATATTTTCAACATTTTAATTTCATACTTAAATCTTCTTAAAATGTCAATAAATGTATTTCACACTCTAAATTATAATAAAAATAATTTAAGCGTATTCAAATTTTCCCGGTATACGTCGCCATATTGAATGTTAGTTCCAAACAATTCTTTCATAGCTTAGAGGTCGCTCAAATAGGGCTCCACAATTTAACCCAGAGATTGCACCCACTGGCTATCGCTATCTCTATTGGCTTCACTTTTCTCACCAATTTCGCTCTGTTTCCTTCTGGAAACACCCTGTGCACTTCGGTTAACCGGCATGCTGCTATTACGTGTTAACCGACCATTAGCCTCTACTCTCCCACTCCTGTCTTCTCCCTTCCCCACCCGTCACTTTTTATCACAACCCCAAACTTTAAAAAAACTTACCCAAAACTTACCCTCTTATCCTGATTTTTTTTGGCAATGTGCGGCCACCTCTACTCCTTCCCCCTTCACACCCTTCGAACTCGCACCCTCTTCCAAAAAACCTAGTGTCCCGCCGAAACGAACCTAACCTCAAAATCAACTCTTGTCAATTTTTATCTTTTTTTCATTAAATTCGCACTTTCTACCGCTCCCTTCATTCACACTTGCACTTTCACTCCAGTCCTCTCACTCTCCACACCCTCACCGTACTTACTCAACATTTCACTTCTCCCCAGCCAAAAAATGATCGCACTCGATAGAAGAGTTACCGAGCGAAAATAAAACTTGGGGGACATATTGTGACGCATAATTAGGCGCATTGGTTTCTGGACATTTCTGTTCGAATTTGTATTTGAGAAATGTCACCGAATAATTTTTTTTTTCAAATTTATCAAATCATGAAAATGGGTAAAACAGCCGTTATTGAAATTTCACAACTTTTCAGCAACGACCATTAATGTGATTCTTCTTAGTCCTATCTCACTCCATTGACAGACTTTAAAATATTTATACGTTTAAAGCTGAACTATTTGACTATATTTTTAATTTAAGATTCATATCACCAATCACTAGTGAAATGCGTTTGTCATTTTTATCAATTTGTATTTAGGGTCATCTAGAGATCCTCTAGGGAGAGTTGAGACATGTGGTAATCGTTTGCGATTCGTTAGAGCCAACCGAAATACGGGACTCCTTTTTAGAGCGCGATTTTCAAATAGCAACCAATCACAATGTCGGAACTATGAAATCAGGTTAGGTTGTTTTCACAACTTTTACTACGCGCACACGTTGTCAAACATGTTCAAATTTTGTGACGACTTCCGTATTCCGGTTGACCCTAGTCGAGTGGTGGGGGTTCACGTGATCCAACTCTCCCTAGAGGATCTCTACGGACATCCACCTAGTGGCGATTTACACCATAGTTTAATTAAACATTTTGAATAAAAGTAAAAAGTAAGTAAAAAAAGTAAAAAAGTTAGTCGCAGATCCCTTGTTCAACGCCGACAGATTGGAAGACCAAATCTGTCGAAGAATATGCTTGTATCTGCTTCGGAGAGATTCCTTCACTGATGTTACGTCCTGAATGCGGCTTTGAGGCACGTCCAGGTATGTATAGGTCTCTCCAGTATGGAGATGTCTAAAAACACTTATATCCACAAGCTCAGGGTCCTTGGGAACGGCAGTAATCTTTCCTTTCTTCAGATTAATTTTAGCACACTTCTTCAATCCAAAGTCCATCTTAATCTCTCCTGTGTACTTCTTGACGATATTTATAGCAGTTTGAAGTTTGCTTTTACCAGAGGCATAGATCTTCAGGTCATCCATATAAAATACATAAGTGACCTTATCCCTCTTAGCCACAGAAGCCTATATATAGGCTACCTGATTTTTTTTTTCTCGTCATTTTTTTATATTTCATTAAAATTCCTGAAATTTTTCGCATTTTTAGTTACTTTAGTATTGAAAGAACATAAAAATATAGTTCAATTAATAAAATTCTTGATAATATTGAATATATGAATAAATAAACATAAAAAATGGTATCCAGAAGAATTTCGTAGTGCGAGAGATAGAGGCAGAAGTGTGATGCAAAAAATCGGAGGGCTCATGGTATTAACCTGAAAGACGCCCCTCTGGAAGGTGACATTGTTCGTTGTCACACGATAATTTCTAGATGAGATAGTAAATCTAGTTTTCTAAAGAGGCATCAATCTCTCTATGCATCTCACTATGTGTGGATGCACCTTCAAACTTTCCAACAGACAGATGATAAGTCTATGAGAGGTTGAATCAAAAGCTTTTCGGTAGTCAATCCAGGCCATTGACAGGACGCGCTGATGGGCTGCAGCATCTTTACAGACACATTTATCAATTAGCAGGTTCTCTCGACAGCCTGCTTCACCTTTTTTCGAACCACGTTGCTCGTTCATCTCTAGCCACACCGGCTCAATTCGTCGAACAATCCTGTTGTTGAGGATAGCTGTAAAGATCTTATACAGCGTGTTCAAAACAAGTTATTGGCCTGTAATTCTCGGGTTTGGACAAGTTGCCTTTTTTCGGTAGGAGTATAGTGCGTCCTAACACCAGCCACTGCGAAATGGGCGTCTCCGATTTTAAATATGAGGTGAATATGCGGGCCAAATGTTGGTGTGTAGAAGTAAACTTCTTCCACCACAAGTTCTTGATACAATCTGGTCCAGCATCGGAAAAGTTCTTCGTGACTCTAAGTGCTTTTTTCACCTCTTCGGCAGTGATTGATGGACATTCCTCCTCAGATTTTATAAGGTTTTCACAAAACTCCTTGAAGCGGATGATATTGTCAGTATCTTCGTTCAACTTTCCTGTTTTCGGGATCTTATATACCTCTCTCCAAAAAGTCTCTACCTCCTTGGGCTTGGGTAGATTTTTGACAGAAACATGGAGATCGTTGAAAAGGCGCGATGGATCAGCGACAAACTGTTGATTCTCCCTGATCCATCTCTCTCTCTTCTGTATTCTCCTCCTAGCGCCAGATAAGAGCCGTATTTTGTCAACAATATGCTGTTTGATAGTCAGCAGCTTTGACTTGTTCAGTGTGTGATTCAAGATCCTCAGTTCTTGAGCGAACTTTCGAACCCTTTCCGTGAACGGTCTACCAGACGTTATGTAGTCAATCACACATTGAACACGGGACGCATTCTGTCACTAAAGTTTTATGCAGAAACCATTTATAAATTTTTCTAAACAGGCACAGAAATTTCAGCAACGGTAACTGCATAATGCCTTAGTCACATGTTTCAGAAAATTCTGTTACAATTTAGTAATTTTCAGTTACTGTAACTAAAAATTTCAAGGGATTACACATTTTTCTCGGTTTATTAATTTTAATATAAAATATGTAGTGTATATTCGTCCGGACAATATGAAAAATAAGAAAATATAAATGAAGTTAATATAATATAAATTTATATTGTTAGGACAAATATATACTGCTAATTTATATTAAAGTTAGGGCCGATTTCACCAACTCTGATTGAATACGTAGTTAGCTAATCATGATTATTCTTTAATCGAGGCTTTAATCATGATTAAATTGTAACGCGTTCCACCATGGACATTTTAACTCTGATTAGCTAATCATATAACCTTTTCGTGGTAACTCTGATATTCCCTTGTAACAGCAATTCTGATTGGCCGCTACAAGAAGAACGCTTAAGTTTATTGCGCGCGCACGATACAAGCTGACGACATTATCCAAGTTGTGACAACCAGCAGAAGTCTTTTTTGTCAAGAAGTGAAATAATTTTGCGTGTATGTAATATATTAAAATAATGTTACAAATTTCCATCACTATTTTAGTCCAAAAAATAATAATGTAAATCATAAAGGCATTAATAGTGATTAATTCAAGAAGCTCAGAAATATTTGAAGCATATATGAAAAACATTCAAGAAGGAAGCAACTCGATGCGCACTGCGAGGTTACATTGGTTAAATATTTATTTTCAGCACTGCAAAATGAATTTATGCGACTGAATTCTTATTTCGTTAACTAATATATTTTACATACGCATTGTCTTTAAAAACGAATGATCTTTTCCAACGATGTGAAAGAAACTGTAGGTAAGAAAAGTCAGGTTATTGGAACACAATTTATACTTTACGGACGCCTCATCAAAGATATTTTGGCTTCATAGTTTCTTTCATCTACATATTTATAAAAATAAAAGCTTAGATATAATAAAACTTATGATAAAAATGATCCACATTCGTTCTGAACATGCTCCAAATGCTCAAGTGCAAACTTCGATTTGGAGGTTCTGTTCTGCCAACCAGCGTTAATCACCGATTAACTCCGTTATATATATACCATTAAACCATTTCCCTTTCAGGGTAGGCGTGACACTACCCGATTCGGGTAGTGTTTCTAGGTTTTTCTTGTAGTTATAAATAACTACAAGTGTGGGCTCACCACACCCACGATGTGCCAACAGCACTCATGTCAGTATTCTTGAATGGTCACCCATCCAAGTACTAACCGCGTCCAACGCTGCTTAACTTCAGTGATCTGACGAGAACTGGGTTTTTCAGCGTGGTATGGCCGTTGGCTAATCGTTAATCGGCCAAAATCGACCGGTTAAGTTGAACGGTGATTAACTCTCTTTAATCATACTTTAGAAGATGGTGGAACGCAAGGTACTGATTAAATTAGAATAATCGAGGATTAGATCTTAATCAGAGTTGGTGAAATCGGCCCTTAATGAACCAACGGAACGACTCTAAATAGCAGATATAACCTATTTAGAAAATAGGGCGTCATTTGACATGAACAACGGACTCACCACTCAATTGCAGCCTGGATTAATCATTAATTTACGCAGTTGCTGCTAGTCACATGCGGTCCTGATCTACCTTTATAGTAATTCATTCACGAGGTAGATGATTGTAGTATCTTGTAACTATTTTCTTGCAAAGATAATTCGCTCATCAACCAAACTTCTAGGTCGTTGCCTTTACTCGTGATTTCACACTTCGAACGCGACCGAAAGCGAGGAGTGCGCAGTTGTTAACTGCGCACTTTTTTCGGTCAAGATAACTTATATTTCTGTCACCATTTAAGAATTGTTGGAACCTATTTGCAATTTTCAGAAACCATTTCTGAATGTTAATGAAAATTTAGTTCATTTACTATGAGAGTTACTAAATTTTGTTTTTTGCAACCTAGTTTCGTAAATTTCAGTTACTTTGGTATCCTAATGTGTCGGTAATTTCCGAAAATTTCTAACAGTGTATGCGTAACACTATGCGGACCATAAGGGTCATTTTCATGCCGATGCCCACATATATGTAATTTTTAATTTTTAATCCAATAATTTGTGTTTTTCTTTCCCTGTTAATAATATGGGGCATTATTTACCAGTACCGAGAATAATCCGGCACCATGAAACAAAAATTCTCCCTCAAAAAGGTTTTCCATAATTTGCTGAGCTGTTTTTTAAAATTGCTTAATTGTTGTAGAAGTGTGTCGCATTCTGCGCGTACTGCTTTCCATTGCTTTTCGATGTATTTTTTTCTAGTCGCATCCTTAGACTCTTCAATTTCACGTTTTGCAGCATTTATTTGAGCCAAGACTTGAAGAAATTCGAATGCACTCCATCGCACGACCAATAAATAGAATTTCACAACTATGATAACGGAGTTATCGGCGAAGCAAATTGGGTGGGGGGGGGGGGGGCGCACTGCTTTCGGTCAAGATCACT